>JAULBY010016157.1:0-20917 GCA_032358315.1 Ophiocytium majus
GCGGCGGCGCCGGAGGCGGCACGTCGGTGGCGCTGCGGCCATCCGCTGCAGCCGCCGCCGCGGCGGCTGCTGCCCGCGTGTGCGCGTGCTGCGGCGAGTGTGCAGGCAGGGGCCATGGCGCGCGGTGCAGGCACACCCTGGGGCGATGCCGGCCGTGCAGGGTGGCAGCGCGGCTGCGGCTGCGGCGGCGCGAGCGGGCCGCGGGGGCGCTGGCGCTGGCGCCGCTGGCCTCCTTTGGGCTGTGCCTGGAGGTGGCGGGCGGCGGCGGCGGCAGCGGCGGCGGTGATGACGGCAGTGACTCGGGGTGGACGACCGATTCGCAGTGCGCGGAGTACCGCTGCGATGGGTGCGGTGAGGAGATTGGGGAGGGGTGCGGCCGCTTTCACTGCGCGCGGTGCGGGGACTTTGACCTGTGCGCGTTCTGCCACAAGGGCGGGGAAGTGGAGCATGGGTGCACAGGCCCCATGGAGCTTTTTGCGGCGGCGGGTGTCACAGCGGCGGCTGTCGCAGCGGCAGCTGTGCCAGACGTTGGGTTGGAAGCACAGCCCGAGGTTGGAGGTTAGGCACGTGCTGGTGTTGTTAGGGGCGGTGTGGTTATCTTGTACACGTGTCCACATGTGTGCAATTTTTGGCGGCATGCTTTTAAAGGGGTGGATGCATCACAGGTGGCATGGGACATGCACCGAGCCAATTCATTTGTCATTACTGCAGCGGTAGCACGTGTGCATTTCTGTGCTGGCTGGCTGCAGCAAACACACATCAATACTCATGGCGAGCTAT
Source organism: Ophiocytium majus (assembly GCA_032358315.1). Lineage (NCBI taxonomy): Eukaryota > Xanthophyceae > Mischococcales > Ophiocytiaceae > Ophiocytium > Ophiocytium majus. Next base: position 781 of record JAULBY010016157.1, read on the forward strand.
TACATCTTGCCCTACCTGTCACTCAGCTGCTCTCTTTGACACTTGCAGTGTTAGTTGTTGCTTTGCTGTGTGTGCAAAACATGCCACACTGTGACGGGAAGCAGAAGCACGCTGCCATTTGCTGCACACAGGATGCACTCCTTGGCGTTGACACTGTGTGCTATCAGCCACCCAAGCAGCGGGGAGTGCAAACATGACACAGGCACAACATGCAGCAACGTGCACGTATGACACCGCAACAACAACGATGTGCCACAGCAGTGAAGTGAACGGCCATCCCGCAGGCAGGAACACTGCACTGCCAGACAGAAACGTGAAGTAATGCATGGTATTCATGTAAAGAGACTCTGCCTCGCCCAGTGGAGCCAGAATGGCTGCCGCCCGAAGCCGGGATAATGACAGTGTGCCTGTGGCCTGTGCAGCGCCCGCGGGTCTGCAAAACCCCCACAGTGATACGATTACCTCCCCCTCCAGGCCCGCTCCCCCTCCTTCCCGCCCCCCCCCCCCCAAACTCACCCACCACACCACCCTTTTTGCGTGATGTCTAAACCAAAATCTAGCCCTATGTGGGGGTCTTCAGACGGCCGCGACGCCTGCTCAAAGCCTGGGCCGGAGGTCTCTGCTGCTTTGAACACGGGCGCCGCGCGCGGTTCCGCGCGGGCGCCCACAAAATGGCGCCGCCGCCGCTGCCCCCCAACGGCCCTCCCATCCCTGTCTCTGCCACCACTCTGTTTTTTTGCTTGCTGCTTTCAGCGGGGAAACCCCGCCCGCGTGAAGGCAATGCCGCCCCCGCCGCGATGCTGACGTGCGGCACACCCACCCAGCGCATGGAGGCACCACGGGCGCTAGCACTGCGCACCACCCGGCAACACTGTCGCCGAGCGGTACGGCCTAGTGCGCTGCGGCCTTTGGCGCTGGGCGGGCTGAGGGGGTCTTGCTGCCCCTCGGGCGCATGTGATTGGCTGAGCGAGGGGTCTATGTGCCCCTGTGGCTCAGCTGATTGGCCGAGAGGGGGGGTCTTAGACGCCCTCAATCTTGTCCTCGACCTCCTGGTAGAGGTCCTGCAGGAGCTCAATGTTGTCGTCGGTCGTGTCCCAGTAGCCGCGGCCGTTGGCCTCAAGGAAGGTGGTGATCATGTCGCGGAACGCGTTGGGGTTGGTGTTGAGCAGGCGCTGGCGCATCTCCTCGTCCTTGATGAAGACGTCGTTGGCGTCCTCGTAGATGAAGTTGTCCACCTGTGTTGAAGTACAGTCAAAGTTGAAGTACAGGGGTTCAAGAGGGCACAAGAGCTTTGTACGGGGCGAGTGTGCAGTGTGCACACACACATGTGTACGTACAGCAGGGGGGGGGTACACCAGCGGCATCCACAGACAGAGCTGCGCTGCACGCCATACACCAAAAAGTGCACACAACAGGCAAGTCTGTGTGCCGGTACGCCGCACTGTGCTGGCAATGCTGTGTAGCCAGGCAAAGCGTGCAAATGCTGGTGCGTTCAGCAACAGCGCCAGTAGGTAGATACTGCACATCTTGGGTCGGCGACATTTTTAACGACCAATGAGTTTACTTTTGAACCATTTCATGAGCACTGACCTCGCCGGCGGTGGCGGACCAGCCCATGGTGTTGCGCAGGCGCTTGGTGATCTCGCGCGTGCCCTCGTAGCCGCTGGCGAGCATGCCCTCGTAGAACTTGGGGTTGAGCAGCTTCGTGCGCGCATCCAGGCGCACCGTCTCAGAGAGGGTACGCACCTACGGCAGCGGACAAGGTAACAGCGGCAGCAGCAGCGTTGAGAATACTGCTGCATCTGGTGTAAACCGTGTGTGGCCAATCTGTGGCCTTGCCAGTGCTGCAGGACAGCATCGTGGCGCAAGCAGCAGCCAGACGGGCGCCGAACTGCTGTGCTCAGTGCCCACTGTTGCAGCAGCGCAGCAGTCACAACTACGGCGCTATCTGCAGTATGAAGACGGGCAAGCTTTGTGTGCCAGGATTACAGTATCGACTATTGCTATGTTTTTCCCCCATACATACACGCGGAATGGGGAGACCTAGAGCTTATCGCTCCTACTACGTAGTAGACGTGTAATCGAACAGTGGCAACAGCAGAGGTTGCCCTCCTTGCTGGAAGCTCACCTGCGCGTTGGCGGTGGTGGTGTCGGCCATGAAGCTCATGGGTTTCTTCCTGTCGTCGCGCAGGCCCTGTACCACCTTGGTGGGGTCACTGTCGTAGTAGTGGCTCACGTCCGTCAGAGAGATTTCGCTAGAGTCCAGGTTCTGGAAGGTCACATCCACTGTCTTGAGCGCCTGTGGTGCCATCAATCAACACGGTGTGGTGTTGGTGGGGTTTTGTCAGCTGGCGTGGTGTGGGTGGGGTGGTGTCAGCTGGTGCCAAGCACTTGTGCATGGGCTTGGAAAGCATGCGCGTGCACTTGCGAAGAGGGTGGGATGGTACACCAGCAATGCAGGCAGCCAACCATACCACACAAGTATCACCCCTGTGCTGCTCGATGGCACTGTACTTCAAAAGCATATGCTACCGCAGTACAGCCATCCTGTGCCCTGGCAGCTGCACAAAAAAGGGCCAGGGACTGCGTTGCTTGCCTGGGTGAACATGTCGACGTTCTGCTCCATCATGCCGGGCTTGTCGGCATTGAAGGAGAAGCCCTTGCGCGTGAGGAACTGTTGCTGCAGCTGCTCCTCCCCCTCCCAGCCGCCGTTCTCAATGGCCAGCCCCACGTTGGCGCTGTACGAGCCCGCGGCGTTGGAGAACACGCGGGTGGCCGCGTCGCGCACGGAGATGCCCAGCTCCTTGGCCTGCCCAGCGTAAGAACGGGCACAGCAGGCAGCAGTGTGAGAGGTCAGGGGGAACCAGCCCCAGGGGCAGGGGAGGGCGGGGGGGCGCATGTGTGCAGTGCGGCACAAGGTAAGTGCTGGGCTGCTGCTGTACTGCATGTGCGGTGTAAAAAAAATTGCTTGTGTTTTTGGCACATCGCGGCATTTCGGGAATGCTGCAGTGCTGCTCTGTCGATGTGGCATGCGGCAGTCCAAAAAAAAAAAGATCAGCTGGGGGCAGGTGTGACAAAAGTGCGATGAAGCTGCTCCTCTGCGCACATCATGCCATGGGGCCCCCCAGCCTCGGCGGCCAACATTGCTTGCACCGCTTGCAGTGCAACCCTGATTTGCAGCTCAAAACTACAACTTGAAGTTGAAGACGCACCTGCTCCTTGGCATGCTTGCGCACGAAGTTCATGTCATCGGGCTCGTCTGCCTCGGCCGCCATCTTGATTCCGCGGTCCAGCAGGTTCATCTGGTTGATGAAGAGGTCGCGGAACACGCCCGAGCACGACACCACCACGTCCACGCGCGGGCGCTTGAGGTCCTCCAGGGGGATCAGCTCAAGCTTGTTGACGCGGCCAAGGGAGTCAGGCACGGGGCGCACGCCCACCAGCGCCAGCACCTGCTCAGCGCAGCCAGGGGTGGGCGAGAGAGGGTTGCGTGGTAAATGACAGGGAGGGGTGGAAGCAGGGTAGGCTGAAGCGGCGGGCAGGTTAGAGGGTTAGAGGGCGTTGCGCGGTCAGCGTTAAGGAGGGGCGCAAGCGGGCAGGCAGAAGCAGCTGTCAGGCTGGGGGTTGGCCTGCATGTGCAGACCGTGCCGTGGTACAGCGGCCCCATGATCACAGGTGGATTGAAGCGGCAGCCGGCAGCGGCAGCGGGGGGCCTGTGAGGGATGGTGCGGGGAGCGGCGCAGGAAGCCGTGCTGCCAAGTTTACTATGCAGCAGAAGGCGGAGAGCTGGGGGGGCAGTGGCAACACTGGCTTCTGAGCTGTGCAGCGGCAGTGCTCAGCAGATGCCAACACAGCTGCTGTGGAGCGCCAAGCAGTGTCAGTTGTGCGTGGCGCCGTGCTGCTCTGTGGCTCACCTGGGCAAGGGACTCGCCGTAGGTCTTGATGTTGTCGGTGCCCCACAGCGTGAAGGCCACGCTCTCGGGGTACTTGCCGTCGTTGGACTGGCACAGGCGCTCCAGCAGGCGGTTGCATACCATCTCCGCCACGTCCACGGCCGCCTGCACCAGCAGGACAAGCACATGTACATACTTGTAAGTACTTTCATAAGTAGTTGTAAGTATATTTCACGTTAACTCACATGTAGGGCAAGTAGGGGCTTGTGACTATGAACCGCAGGCTGGGGGTTGGCATGTGTGCAGCAGCACCCGCCACATGCAGTGCCGCACGGGCTGCAACCGTCAGTGCACACAGGCAGAGGCTTGCCACATTGGCATCACTGTCACTACTTCAACACCAAAGTTGATGTGCGCTCCACTCACCTTGGTGGGGATGGACTGGGGTCGAGCGCATGCATGTTCTTGCCGGTGGGCAGCACGTCGAAGTTGCATGATAAACTTCAACTGTGAATTTGCTAACTTCAATTGTGAACTTGCAAACTTCAACTATGAACTTGCCTTGGTGGGAATGGACTGGGGGTCGAGCGCGTGCATGTTCTTGCCGGTGGGCAGCACGTCGGGGTTGCGGATGGGGTCGCCGCCAGGGCCGGGCAGCATGTACTCGCCGTTGAGCGCAGAGAGGAGGCCGCCCAGCTCGTTATCGGCCACAATCTGCCACACACCAAATGTCAAGCGCATGCATATGAGGGAGTACATGAGTGTAAGCAGCAAATGCGGAAGTGCCTGGCCCGCAGGCGCTCGTGCTGCGTCCTTGTGCATTTGGGCACGCACGGAAGTTCCTGCAAAAAAAGTCGAGCCAGGTGCACGGCACTTGGGTGACACACAGCCCTCCGCCTTGCCACACAGGCACTGTGCTGCTGGTGCCACTGTCGCTGGCACTGCTGCTGCCACCGCAATGATCACCAGCAGCGGCGGCGCCACCTTACCACACAGGCAGTGTGCTGCTGGCGCCACTGCTCCTGGCACTGCTGCTGCCACCGCACCAACCACCAGCAGCGGCGGCGCCACCCACGACCCCATGGCACGCACCTGCTTGAGGCAGAACTCCACGTAGTTGAAAAGGGGCTCCAGGTCCGAGTCGCTGACAGTAGGGAAGCCAGAGTCGGCGAGCGCCTTCTTCATGGGGGAGCCGCCCATGAGCCCCTCAAACATCTTGCCGAGGGGGTTAACCTCCTCCACGCGGCCCTCCGTGTTGGTGGAGCGCGCCACGCACGCGCGCACCGCCGCACGCGCCGCCTCCGTCACCTGCACCACGGTGGCAGCAGCGGTCATGACGGCAGGGGGGGGGGGGGGAGCGGGCGAGTGTCCTGGCGATGCCGGCAACAGCACCACGGCAGCAGCGGTCAAGACGGCAAGGGGGGGGCGGCAGGGGGTGAGTGTCCTGGCGACGCCGGCAGTGCTGTGCAAGGGCCGAGGGGGCGCCTACGTGTGGTGTGTGGCGCTGTGGTGTCGTGTGAAGCTTGTGCATGCATATGCACGTCAGTGTGCCACAGCGCTGCGGCATGCGGAGCCGTGGCCACTTGGGTGCGCACACACGGCGTGGACAGACATGTGCCATGCCAGGCAAGCGGGGACGCATGCCATGGTGCTGCACCAGACGCTCCAGCAGCGGCGCACCTGCTGCAGCATGGTGACGTCGGTCAGCACGCCCTTGTCTGCCTGCGTGTAGATCTCATTGATGTCGCGGCCCTTGGACTCTGCGAGTATGCGCGGCAGCGACTTGATGCCGTCCTCGGGCCTGTCCAGGCTGGCGATGTTGACCAGGGTGGCAATGGCCTCCTCGGCCGTGGGGGGCACGCCGACCGTGTGCAGGCCGCAGGGCAGCAGGCGCGACTCAATCTCCATCAGGCGGCGGTACACCTGGTGGGAGCAGCGGGGGGGGGGGGCAGAGTGGGCAATGCATCAGCGGGGGGGATGCTGCTCGGGTGGCAGTGTTGTGCCAGGCAGAGCATGTCTGCTGACACTGCACGTAGGGAGCCGTACGAGTAAGAAGGTGGGTTGCGTGGGAGGAACCGCAATGCTGCTCTGCTAGCTGCTGAACGAGTAGGGGGTGTTTGTGCACACTCCATCAGGGAGTGACAACACAACAGGCGGGGCCAAACTTGTATGATGTGGTACCGACTAAAGCAGGCGCTTCCTCACAGCACCAGCGCATACATGTGTACTCCCAACCCCGCACTAGACCCCCCGCAGCGCACCTTGCCCACAACCGTGTCACGCTCGTCCAGGGTCATCTCCTTGGCATCCGCCTCCTCCGTGGGCAGGTCCTTGATGTCCTTGTCCAGGTTGCACTGGCGCGCGGCGGCCACCACAGAGTTGACAATGCTGGGGCCGCGGGCCTCGTTCTCACGCAGGCCCTGGTACGAAGAAATGAGCTCTCCCAGCTCCTGCTCAGCAGATGGCGTGTAAAAAATAACAGCCGCAGCAGCGGTAGAATAAGATTATTGGGCTCCGCAGTCAAACAGGGTTTTGGTTGACGCATGCTGGTCTTGTGTGTGTGCCAACGATGTGCGGCAAAGGCAGGCCACAGCTGCCTGCCCACCAACACCTTGAAACCCTTGCACAGGCCGGTGTTCTTGGCAATGGTGATTCGCGACTCAGAGGGGCTGGTGCCACTTAGTCCAGTGCAGAAGAACTTCAAGTTTCAACTTCAAAATCAGCGCACCTTGAGGCCCTTGTACAGGCCGGCGTTCTCAGCCGGGGAGGGGAGGTACGAGATGGTGACGGCGTAGGAGCGGCTCTTGGCAACGGGTGGCCTCTGACATACCCACATGCCATGCGTGTACGTGAGAACATAACAGGTCACACCACGGCCTGGTTGGCGTGCACGCCAAGTTTCAACTTCAATACAAACTTCAATATCAGCGCACCTTGAGGCCCTTGTAGAGGCCGGCGTTCTCAGCCGGGGGGGTGAGGTAGGAGATGGTGGCGGCATAGGAGCGGCGCTTGGCGATGGTGGCCTCCGACGGGTTGTTGGCCGCGTAGTAGTACAGGTTGGGGATGGAGTTGATGAGGCGGTCGGGGTAGCACGTGCCAGACATGCCCACCTGCTCAGCAGACGCAGTGGAAGTGTCACCCTCTCGTACGCTTGACTGAGCGCACCGCACACCACCAGACACACACACACAGAAATTTCTGCTGTCTTCCTCAGTGTGCATGCAACACACTGTTGCTGCATGCACCGCAGTGACCGCCGCGTGCACACGCTGCAATTGTCATGTGTTACTGTCATGTGTAATTGCCATGTGCGTGTGTGCAGTGCAGGGGGAGGCCGCCGCACCTGCTTGCCGGGCATGAACTCCAGGGACCCGTGTGTGCCGAAGTGCAGCACGGCGTCGGCGCCAAAAATCTTCTCCAGGTATGTGTAGTACGCCGCAAAGCCGTGATGGGGAGACGCAGACTTGCTGCAAGAGGCAGAGGCCGCACAGCAGAGGGGTAGGTACAGTGCACGGCGGTGAACAAATGGCGCCAGCGGCACATGCACACCGCGCCCGCACAAGCACCACCAAGTGGCCAGCAAGCACCTGACGGGGGGCAGCCGGTCTAATGTGCAGTGTGCTAGGCAGCTGTGCCGGTGCCTGGTAGGGTTGTGGTGAGAACACAGCTGCTGGTGCTGGCGCCGGTGCGACCACAACTTCAACTTGCTGCCACTGCCGCTGCTGCAAGGTCAACCTCAACCTGTGAGCCGCAGGTGGCGCAGACAGAGTGCCCGCTTGGCGCAGGGCCGCAAGAGGCGACAGACTGCTGGCGGCGACCATGCAGCCAGCCACCACACGCCTGACCTCACGGGCGGGCACTGGGGCACAGCGCACGCACACACACGCACCTGAAGAGCAGGCGCATTGGGTCGCCCTCGTAGCCGAATGAAGGCTGCACGCCGATGAAGACGTTGCCAAACTGGCGACCAAACACCAGCAGGTTCTGCCCGTCCGAGTTGAGGTGGCCGGGCGCCTTGCCCCAGTTCTCCTCCAGGTCCGCGCTGCTCAGCAGAAGCAGCAGCAGAAGCAGTGAAGCAGTGCATGTGAGGTTGTGGGTTGGTGAGCACCACTGCTGTGCGCAAAGGCAGTGGTGATGCACCCATAGTTGCTGGTACAAAGTCAATAGGGTGGTTCAGATAGTCTTGGTCTGGTGGTCACACATTCCCTAGGTAACAAATTCGTTTCAGGACGGTGTCCATCTTGCTGGTACAAAATTCTCACATGCTGGTTGACAAAAAGTTTGAGGAATCTTGTACCTTCACTAATGTAGCCGGCAAAAAGTGCCACTACAGCGCACATTCGCACCGCACAGAATGCTCCACCATTGATCCCCAACACTGCAGTAGAGTGCCACAAAGCAGCTCAAGGCCGTGTGCACATAATTCAAAACCATACAGGGTGTACACAAAACTCTGCTGACACGAAGTGTCAAACTTGCTACCCTCGCGGTGCTTCAAAAGCCGTGTCAGGTGCCACTTCCCGTGAATAGCGGCTTCCAGTGCACTTCAATGCTGGTGCACACATGCCTTCATGCCTCTATGACTACATACAAACTTTGATACTGAAGCAGCAAGCTCACCAGTATGGGGTGAGCTCCTCGTACTCGCGCACGCTCATCTTGTACGCCACGTTCATCTCCGGCGAGTCAATCTTGGCCTCCTTGTCGTTGAGGATGGAGTCCATGAGCGCCTCAGAGTTCTCCGGCAGCTCCCCCACATCGTAGCTGCTCAGCGCAAGCACACACACACACGTGCACACCGCAAAACCGCCCATTAATACAGTAGCCTATATCACCTGCTAGACACGAGGTAGGGACTGCAGACGGCGGTATATGCTATGGCGGCCCGGCCTGCCCACTCGGACGCCCCGTTTGCCTGTCAACCTGGCTCCGACATACTACTGTAGTGTCGCATGTGACGCCCTTTTGGCACCCCCTTTCACAGGCACAGTGACACTCGAAAATGCATCCAGGGTGGGCCAAATCAAACCTCTGTAAGCCCTTGCTCGCACACAAAAATGCAAGCCGCCAAGCCGCAGTGCATGGCTGTGGCCAAGCCGCAGTGCATGGCTGTGTGCCACAGCGGGCCGGCCCAAGCGACTCACCCCTTGTTCTTGAGCTGCGTCATGACAGAGTGGATGGAGCCAAACACGTCCAGGTACGCCGCCGTGCCCACGTTGCCCTTGTCGGGCGGGAACGAGAAGATCGTCACCGCAACCTGCGTGGGCGGCGCACAAACACGCATACCACACACGCATCAACGTGTCGGGTGAGACAAGCGGGCACCAGCCTCTGCTGGTCTGCTGATGGTTGGCACCAAGCCAGTGGCGCAAAAAAAAAATGCTGCCGGCGCCACACGCAAGCTGTCCCCGCGCGCCGAGCTCTCAGGCCATTGCGTTTGCTCAGCGGCAGTGCCTCCATGCCGTCGCCCAGCCCACATGCACCACCCCAGCAACAGCAGCAGCACCACATATCTCAAGGCTCAGCAGCAGCACAGTGCACAGCAGCAGCAGTATGCTCAGCAGCAGCGGGCACCTTCTTGTCCGTGTTCTTCTTGGTGCGCAGCGTCGTCGCAGCAGCAGCAGCAATATGCTCAGCGGCAGCCGCATGCTCAGCAGCAGCTGCGTGCCCAGCAGCAGCAGCGTGCTTAGCAGACCACACACCCACAGAACACACACACCTTCTTGTCCTTGTTCTTCTTGGTGCGCAGCGACGCCCACTTGAGCGCGCGGTCCGCGACGAGGTTGACGCGGTCCGCCAGGGGCACGGAGCGGCCCGTGGCGCCCTCTCGCCCCGCAAAGATGATGGGCTCAATGGCGCCGTCAATCTCCGGCAGCGACACCTGCAGGGCCACCTGGATTGGGTGCAGACCCAGTTCGCTCGCCTGCTCAGCAGAAGGAGGAGGGGGGGGGGGGAGGGGCAGTTAGTTGGGTGCGCGTTTGAGCAGGGAGTGGGTCACTCACCACCTGGGTGGGCAGATTCTTTGCAGCACCCAGCCAGCGAATTCGGTTTTGGAAAGGTGTGTACAAGTCCAGTAGAAAAAGACGCTGTGCACAGCGTGCCCGGATTACACTACAGGCTAAATTGGTGACCAAGCCACATGCGCTGCGGCGCATGCAGCACCATCCATCCGCACACACACATAGCACCTCATCACTGTGCTCAGCACGCGGACGGCGCGCAAGCGGCCGCGGCAGCAGCACGCGACACGCGACACGAGGCACACGCACCCGCCACTCCTCAAAGGACTGGAACACCAGCGGCACCGTGCACAAGTAGGGCACGTTGAGGCGCTTGAGCGTCTGGACGGCGCGCGGGTGGTCCTGGGAGGCGGGCCCGCCGACGAGCGCAAAGCCCGTTAGGTTGATAACTGTGTCCACGCGGACCTTGCCGGCTGAGGTGATGAAGTACTCCTCAACAGGGCCGGAGAAGTCCAGGCCACCGCTGCGCGTGGGTGGGGAGGGGGGGGAGGGAGGGGTGAGGTGCTGGTGGCGCACAAGCCACATGGACATGTCACTCTTGCAAAATGTTGTTTGTACCACCGCAGCAGCGCACGTTGCTACTGTGTACAACCACCACCGTGCACCACCAGTGTACATACCGCCGCTGCAGCGTATCGCCATTACCATGCGCCAGCACCGCCACAGTGTGTCTGCCCAGCCGACCGTGCCGCCCCAGCGACACCACCGCCACCAAAACGGCTACAGAGGGCATAGAGTTCACACACCTGTAGATGGTGACAACCTTGGCGCCGCGCGCCTCCAGCTCCGCCACCATGGCAACGGAATAATATACTTCGGAGTACTACATGATATGTGTACTTGAAGTATACATACACTATTAAACTATCGTACACACATCAATTCAGATACTCGAAGCATGTAGCTCGCCCCACCTATAGATGGTGACGACCTTGGCGCCGCGCGCCTCCAGCTCCGCCACCATGGCAATGTAGTGGCACTCATCCTTGGTGTTGATGTGGGACTTCTGGAGCACCAGGCCAACCACCGGCGCGTCCGCGGTGATGCCCGCAGCGGGCGCGTGCACGCTGTTGTACCTGCGCAGACGCACACGCCGCCAGCCACCATCACGCACAAACAGTAGCGGTGCGTCACTTCTGTGTAAGACACGGCACCGCAAGCGAGCCCGCCAAAGGGGGCCTGTTGCATGCTGGCCTGCCTCTGTCTGCGCTGACCACGGATTCACATGGGAGCACACGCGTGTGCGCACCCGCGCTGCAGTAATGCTCTGTGGCGTGCAGCAAGTTGAAGTTGTGGACTTGAAGTGGCAGTGAGCACGTACCACCGGAAGTACTCGTCCGCGTCCTCAAAGACCTTGTCCGCCACAGGGTGCCAGATGCCCTTGTCGGGCAGCAGCACAGGCTCCGCAATGTCGTTCTTGCTGACGCTGCCGCGCGTGCGCACGTCCTCCACGTACTCGTTGGCCAGGTTCAGCAGCAGAGACTGTGCATGTTTGTGCAGCAGCAAACCGCAGCAGCGTGTGTGCGCGCAGAGTTAGATGGGCTCTGTGCACATGCTGCGCCATGTACTCTGTTGGTGCAGGTGAGCTGCTCAGCGCTGGTGGTGACTCCTGCTGAGCACTGCTTCTGCCTGCTGAGCAACCACCACTTTGTGCTCAGCACGCAATGTAGCTGCCTGCCCAAGTGCACTGCTGCAACAGCCCGCATCAGCACCTATTTCACTGCGCAAGCTCCCAAAACCCCGTACCACTGCCGCGCATGAGTGCACCGCCCCGGTGGCTGGATGGCACGTGTTGTAACCAGTGATACAAGCGCGGTGCCACTTCCAAGACACCTCCAACAGCACACAGCATTTGCGACCAAATCTGCCACCAGCCCTGCGCAAAAAAAACAACATACTTCGAAGTACTTTACGTATGTATTTCGGAGTACACGCACACATGGCATGCACCTACTGCACTAGTGGTTAGCGAGCTGCGCACCTGCACGTTGTCCGGCGAGCCGCCCAGCCAGTACTGGAAGGACATCATGAAGTTGCGCGCGTCCGCCGCCTTGTCGCTTGGAAGGTACTTGAGCACCTGCAACGGCAAAGCCACCACGGTTGCGTGCACACACAACAGGTGCATCAGTGTGCTGCGCTGGCAGTGATGCAAAGTGCTGCTAGACGCGCATACATGTAGCGTTGAAAACCGTGGTCTTTCGGCTAGCAACAGGGAAGGGCAGCATGAGCAGTCATGTTTTTCCGAGTCACGCAATCCATGTGCACAGGGCTTTGCACGCCCCAAGCAGAGTTTCATGATAAAACAGTGCGGTCAGTACCGGTGCATGCATGCGCACTGACTTGCATTACACCGGCAAGCCGACACCCGCTATCCGCTTGCACCACGTGCTGCTGTAGCACGCTCAGCTGCTCAGCGCAGATACATATGCCCATGCAAACCGAACTCCACAAGAGTCGCAACTGACAGGCGCTTCCTTTGTTGTGGCTACATCTGCTTGAGCTTCCACAAACACCATGAGCCGCACACCCACATCAAGTACTCCTCACGACACTCAATTCATTCTTTTAGGCAGCTCAAATACGCACCTTGCTCAGCAGCTTGAGCATGGCATCATCAAACGAGGAGCCTCCCTCACTTCGCCTTCGCAGGCTACACGTTCAGTTACAGCGGTGGCGTCGCCGCTCACCTTGGGCAGGGTGCGCAGCAGCTTGAGCATGCCCTCCTCAAAGGAGGAGCCGTCCTCCTTGCGCTTCTTCTTCATGAAGTCGCTGATGACGGACTTGGACTGCCCCAGGTTCTGCATGGAGAAGGAGCCCACCTTGTTGAGGCGCATCACCTCGGGCATGGACGGGAATACCACCACGGCGTCCAGCTGGTCGCGCAGCGGCTCCACAACCGCAGCAACCTGCTCGGCCAGCTCCTGTGAGTTGAGAAAAACAATATGCCACAGCAAAAAATGTGCACGGGAAAAACAGGAGAGTGAGTAATTTTATGTGGGCGGCTGGCACAACTGGTCATGCGCGGCATGCACACACATGCCCACTTCTGTTAGGCTGCGCTTGGGGCGCGGAACGCCCTGTGCATAGGATGTGCACGACTGGAAAAAAAACGATGACCCAGCACGGTCTTGCTAGTCTAGCACATGACAATGCTTAGCACTGTGCACACACTGGACAGTGCAGGTGCAAGCACAAGTATTCCATGTGCACGCGCCACGTGGGGAGCGCACTCATGCCGCAGAGCAGTACCCATGCGAAACTGTGATTGTTTTCTCAAACGCTCACCTGCACAAAGATGAGGGAGCCGATGAAGATGTTCGAGTTCTCGACGTCCTTCTTGAAGGCGGCCACGTTCCTCTCGTCGCGCAGCTCCTCCAGCAGGTACCCCACGCACTCCACGCACACGTCGTCGCGCTGCTCGTTGATGGTCTGGCACGCCTTGGTGAGCGACGACTGGTACTGGGACTCCAGCACCACGTACGTCACCTGTGTGGCGCATGCAGCGCAGACAGTGCAGCGGGTGTAAGACTGGTGTACGCTTGGCGGGGGGTGCACACTGACTGGGCAGGTTTGTGCTGGTGTTGAGCACGCGTGTGTGCGACAGGGAGGTGTGAGTGAGGTTAGCCTATGGTACGTGACAGTGCCACTGTGCAGGTATGCCGAGCATGCTGCACGCGCCAACGGTGCATGAACCACGATGATGTGTGCTGTGCGAAATCCCGTGCCAGATGCCCTTGCTCACACGACAGCGCCGCCGACACGCCGACTGCAGCTCCCTCCGCACCACCTGCCTAGTCAGCGCAGGCTGACCATCGCAGCAGCCATTCACGCACCTTGAAGAAAGCCTTGCCCTCCCTGTTGGCGGGCACCACGCGCCTGTCCTCGGGGTTGGAGTTGGTGAACATGCCGGAGCGAGGCTCCTGCAGCACCATGTTGAGGCCAGTGGCAGCACTGGAAGACAGCCGGGGTGCCACCACCGCCCTGTTGCCAGTCCAGGAGGTGCCAGCGGCCAGGGGCCGCGCAGAGGCGAGCTTAGACAGGGCGGCTAGCCCGCGAGATGCGGCGGGGGCGAAGGCATCCGCGCCGCCGGCTCCCAGCAGCAGGGCCAGCAGCATGTTGGCCCTGGCAGACCGCCTTTGGGACTTGCCCTGACGCCTCGCCATGGCTGCTGCTGGGGTGGTGGGAGGGGCGACCTGCCTCTCTGCACCTAGGCCCTCTCCCCTCTCTTTGGCAGGCGGCTGGGGCGGTGTCACGGGCGGGCGCAGGAGTGCATGTGTGTTAGGGTTTGGCATTTGCAGTTCAGGCGGTGGGCAGTGTGCACAGCAGCACAAGCCTGCGGCGTGTGCGGCGGCGCACCCAGCGCCGCTGCAGGCAAAGCCTGCGACGGCGCGCGCAACAGAAATCTGGACATTCGCACGCTGCAGCACTGCTTGCAGTGCGCCAGCGTCGCCGCCGTGCCGCCTGGCATCGCGTATGCAGCACCAAGCCATGTGCGGCGGATGCACAGGCTGTCAGAGTAGCTGGGCACACATACAAGGCTGCCGCGCGCTGGCGGCGCCAGCTGGCTGCGCTGCTTTGGCACCAGTCACATTGCCATGGTATGATGTCCACGCCATGCTCACCTGTCTAGGCCGCCGCTACACAGGTGGAGTTTAGGGAGCGGGGAGGGTGTGTGTCCTCTCCAGCCCTCTGCTCTGTGCTGGCTGACAACGTTGAAGGTCTGCATGCATGCGATCGCTGCTCAGCACGACAGTGAAAAAGCGCTTGCTCAGCACGACAAGCGAAAATGATAGAATCGCCGAAAAGCCGGTTGCTGGTAAACCGCCGGTGTGCACCGACTCAGAGGTGCTGGTACGATTCACGGGTGGGCCATCAATTCCAATTCCAAAATCCAAGCGGAATTCTGTGCAGTACTACTAGTAGCACGGGGCTTTCCGCTCGCAATGCTGAGTGCAATGCATCATTTGCAAGTACATCGCATGCAGTTTGTACAGGACACGGTGCTTTGAAAATCTTCCCAGAGACCCCTGGGGCTGTTGCAGCTGAGCCAGCACTTGCTCCAGCACCACACGGGACAGCCAAGCCAGTTTCAAGCGAAGTGTCTTCATTTGGTATGCAGGTCTGAGTGCTGCCAGAACTCCCATCACAACGCTACGCACTGGGGAGAGACTTTCCCAACGACATTCCTGCCATCTCTTGTGGCACGCAACCCACGGGCCAGCCATTGTGTCGTCATAATCAAAAGGGAGTGTGAACCAAGTACTCCGCATGTGTCCATCTGCGCTCAGACTATTGCCAACTTGAGTGCCACAGTTTCCATGCTACCTTGCGCGCTGCCAGAGGATTTTCCACCTGGTGCACCGTAGCCACTTCAGACGCTGCACTCGTGTTTGCACCTGCATATTTAAAAAATCATACCTGTGGCTCGCTGACCTGCTGCATTTTTCAGGCCCGGCGTGCTGCCAGACCTCGAGAATACTATCGGCCAGAGACTGGGGTCAAACTGCACATCAAAAGGCAGAGCCAGTGGAGCCTGGCGTGCGATACTACTGTCATACCACAGTAGTATCACCCACAACACTGGCATGCATGCACCATTCGGATGACAGCACCACGCACTATCAGTACCAAAGTGCGGAGCTGGAGCTGCCGCTCAAAAAGTCTCGCCAGGTTACGCCTACATGACTGCAGTTATGCCCACATGAGCTGCTATGCCGCGGCACCCTGCAGCAACTCCACCACCACCGCTAGATACGGCTTGCTGCCAGTGTTTGTCACAGAAAATGTCACCGGCCCCTGCAGCCACCTGCAGCCCCCATAGGCGCTCAGCGCCACATCAGCAAAAGGGCTGCCGTTCCCCTCCGAGCTCAGCGCTCCATCGCTCATGCTGATAATGACGCCATAAAAGCCCCACGTGTGCATGCCGGTCGACTCGCCGGGCGCCAGCGCCAGGTCATAAACGCGCGCCCGCTGCGTGCTGAATTCAGCGTTGAGGGTGTAAGCGTAATGCGAGAGAGGTTCGCTGCGGCCGATGGGCGGTGGCTTCAGCACCTCCACTCCCAGAAATGTTGCCGCCGCAGTGGAGCTGCTGGGCATGCAGACCTGTGAGGGGCAGTCGCGTTGGCGGTGTGGCAGCAACAGGCGGAAACGGCAGGTGCGTGCAGCTGGTCAGCAGGTAAGCATTGTGGAGCACACATTGGCATGCCAGCAGCATTCGATATGCATGAGTGGAATTGATATAATACAAGTAATGGAAAAGTAGCATGCAGCATGCGCAGCTGTGCCAAACACATCTGCTGTACAACCGCGTGTACAACAGAAGGTATGCAACTCAGCTGGTAGTCAAGAACATGTGAACCATGTTGGGGGCTCATGCGGCACGGTCAGTCACAGGCTTCTGGGAGCAGTCAGATTGTGTACGGGCCGCAGCTGCACTGTCTGGCGAGTGCGACTGAGAAGCACACACTGCATATGCACGTGGCAGGTCCTCACCTGGTGTATCACTGGCTTTGATTTGTAGAACGACCACCACTTCTGTCCAGTCGGCTCAATCAAGGGTGCTTCCGGCTGGTCACACGGCCTGTTGATGCACTCCGCTCCTGCAAGGCTGATGTAGAATGAGTCCTCCTTGTGCCTGTGCCATAGACATGTCTGCGCAGCAGTGGAGTCGTGCAGAGATACATGGCCATGGCCAGCTGCAAAGCACTGACCACACGCGCATTTTTGCACCAGCTGCATACCACTGCACCTGCGGTCATGCTGGGACGGCACAGCTTTTATGCACTGACATAGCACAACATGCAGTTTTGCAGCAGGGAAAGAAAAAAGAAGCACTTTGAAGTGCCTAATGAGCTGCTGTGCTCACGACGCAACCCCAGCTTCCACGGGGTGTCTTACCTGCCCTGGGCGCAGCGTAGCGACGTAGCAGTAGCCATACTCGTTCCTGAACTGCTGCTCGTGAATAGGCTCGTCGTACACCTGCAGCAGAGACAGGGGCAGCAGCAGCATGCGAAAACTGCAGGGTGAGAACCAAAATAAGTTGCTGCTCGCTCGAGGCGGATCCCAGCACGATGGACCAAGATGACACGCACCTCGATGTACTCGACTTCCTCCCCTTGCAGCGTTTTGACGGTGGGCATGGTGTAGGGCCTGCGCAGGGCTCACAGACAGGCACTCTCTTGTGCTACAGTCTGGCAGCAGCCCAGATTTTAAAAATATTTGACACAGTTTTGGGGGGGGGTCGCACACAAGTCCCGGATGGCGAGCGACCACCACAGAGACACGTGCGCACACACCTCCTAAGCGCACCGCCAGCCTGCGACACAGTGCGCGGCTCCCACAGCCTCTTGGCAATACTTGCCCCCACAGCAATCTTGTCGGCGTCATGTTCAAAGGCTGGGGTTCCTCGGAACCAGAGGAAGGTGAGCCTCTCTTGATGGTGTGCTGAAAGTTTGAGGTACCTCGAGGTGTGCACAGCAAGGCAGCGTCCCTGACAAACCCCACGGTGGGTATATTGCTTGCACAAGGCACTGCCAACGCCCTGAATCCGCCACCCCCACCTCCCTTGAACCTTTTTCCGGCAGCTCCCGCGCCACCAAGCGGTGCAGCGGCGGCGAATCCACCTGCCCAAGTCCAGGACCCGGGTCTGTATAAAAGCGGTGGCTTCGATCCGGCTGCGCTGGAGGATGCGGTTGCGCTGATGAAAGAGCTCCCCAGAGGCATGGCTGCCCCGTCTCGGCTGCAGCAGCTGAAGGGGGAGCAGTACACGCAGCAGGACGAGCTAAAGAAGAAGATAGGGGAGCTGCAGCAGTACACGAAGCAGGTGAGCGGCCGGCGGCCATCACCAGGCAGTGCGGCCGCAGGCAGGCCTTGCCGTGTGCTGGTGCTGGGTTGGCCTTGACGCAGCCGCAAGCAGTCCCTCTACCATGTGCTGGTCTTGCCTGGCTCCTCCGTTGCTGTGTGCCGTGGTGCTCGCTGGCGCGCCGCGCATACACCGGCACCCGACATGGCGTTGGCCTTGTAAGTGAGCACCCCTCTGAAGATGGCTTCACAGCTGTAACGCTTGCCGGTGCTGTTGTTGGCTGAAGCTGCATTTTGCGCTGATGATTCGCCAAAATGCACACACACACACACACACACACACACACAGGTTGATCAGCTCATAAGGGCCAAGGAGGCGGAGGAGGGGCGTGCCTTCCGAAAAATGCAGGGCGAGCACGAGGCGGCCAGGGAACAGTACCGGGACCAGCTCAAACGCAAGCTTGATGAGGCGCAGCGGGAGTATGAAAAGATGGACAGGGTGAGTGCCATGCCTTTTAAAATCGTTTCTGAGGGGCAATTTTACCGGGCTCTTTGTCACTGTGCACCAATTCAGTTGCGGCGGTGTTAATGCCACGCAGCCACATATTGCTCAGTGTCACCATGGCTGGCGCGTGTGTTCATCGTGTTAGTGGCCCTATGTGACAGCCACATGTGCTAGTATATACATATCGTTTGTAGTAGAGTAAGACATGCATGTATTTTATGTACACTTGTACGCTGTTGCAGTGTGTGTCTGCCAGCGTGCAATGCCGTTGCGCCCAACGCAGGGTGCCACTGTGTTGGGCAAGTTGTCTCCAGTCACACCTAATGCAAACCTAGCAATGGGAGCATGCCCCTTCCCATGCATGCCACACGCACTCCTCCAACCAAACTTGAATGGCCAAGGCACATACCCGCCGGCGCTCAACCAGTCACTTGGGTCAGTTCAATTGGATTCAAAACATGGTGGGGGCAGATCACTTTGGGAGCCACTGAGACAACCACTTCAACTTCAACAGGATTAAAGTGGTATACTTTAGCAGCTACTGTACCTGGAAATGCCAAAAAACGTTATGGGCTAGGTTACTTTCAGAACCACCAAAACAATTACTTCTTGGAGTATCATAGTAAGTGACCCCGGGCAAACAATTTAAGCACACGACGGTGCCCTTGTAAGTAGGTACAATCAGTGATGTTGTGGTTACTATTGCACTTTCTGTACATCCATCGGCCGATTTTTTTGCTAGGTTCGGATGGCGGAGAAGGCGACCGGCGCGAGGATGCCGCCCTCCGCTTTCCGCCTCGTATCGTTCTCAAGTTCAAAATTGGCCATGTTGTGCGCTTCACAAGTGATCAGCGACTGCTGATTGTGCCACTATGTTAGATGTCAACGCGCTTAAGGCGCGCAGATGGCGGAGCAGGTGACGCGGCTCGAGGGTACCATCCGACACTTCTGTACTGCTCATCAGAGTGAAGTCGGGAAATGTATCATAATTTGTTAACATTCTATTTGTCAGCGCATGGTGAAGTCACAGGCGCGCCAGGGGTCGGGCAGTACATGATTTCTGACCATTGCATCTGTCGCCGCCACATGATAAGCTCTGAAACAGGCGCGCCAGGCGCAGATGCGGCGGAGGCGACACGGCGCGAGGACGCCATCCGCCACCTCTGATCATTCAAAAACACATAGTCGGGCAGTATGATACTTGAAGTATAATATTTTATCACTTTATTTGTCGCCACGTTGAACACTCCGAACAGGCGCGCGAGGCGCAGATGGCGACGCGGCGCGAGCACGCCATCCGCCACCTCTCTTTGTTCAATCAGGTTGTAAAGTACTGCAGCGGCACACCTCACACATTTAATCACTCCGTCTGCCGCCGTGTGGTGAACTCGGAAACCAGGCGCGTGAGGCGCAGATGGCAGAGGAGGCGACGCGGCGCGAGGACGCCATCCGCCGCGGCACGCTCGAGTACGCGGCGCAGCTGCGTCAGCAGACGGACCTCCTGCGCGTCAAGGCCGAGACCGAAGGCGGCATCCTCGCGGAGCGCCGCAACCACGACATCCGCATGGACCAGCTGCGCCAGGACCGCAGGGAGGCGCGCCGCACGCTCCTGGAGTCCATCCGCCTCGCGGGCTCCACCATCGGCGCGGGCGCGTCCGAGTTTTTGGCCAATCGGGAGGAGATGGTGGCGGCGGTGGCGACGCTCTCCGCGGCCGCCCTCGGCATCTACGCTGCAAAGACGGGCACGGGGGTGGCGGGGCGCTTCGTGGAGGCGCGGCTGGGGCGCCCGAGCCTTGTGCGAGACACCTCGAGGCGGAGCGCGCTGGACGTGGCGAGGCACCCCCTGGCGGCGGCGGGGAGGGCGCTGGGGGGGGTGTTTGGCGTGGTGGGGTGGCGCAGGGGGGAGGACGTGCTGGCGG
>JAULBY010016168.1:0-20902 GCA_032358315.1 Ophiocytium majus
CACCCCCTGTGCGGTGGAGTTGCAGCTGATTGACGCGCCCCGCGCCACTACTCAGACACAGCTACAAACTATTATTACACTTCTAGGTATAACCAACTCGTGTGCGCACTGTCCCCCCCCCTCCCCACCCCACCCAGGTTGGGATGTCCGACATCACCCCCTTTGCGGTGGAGCTGCAGCTGGCTGATGCCCCCCGCGCCGCCGCGGCCGCCAGCGGCAACATTTTCTCCGCCATCAAGTCTAAGCTTGAGGGGGGGAAGGAGAAGGAGGGGAGCGGCAGCGGCGACGATGCTGCTGGGGAGGAGTTTGAGCGCACGGTCATGCTGTACGATGTGAACGCGCCCGTGAGCTCGAGGAAGAAGACCATTAGCATCAAGCACACGCGCGACCTCAGGTGCGTACCACATGATGCTGAAGTTTATATACTGTCCTAGTACATGTGTATACACATACTATACTTGAGGTATACAGTACTACGGTACTAGGTAGCCCTTTTTTTTGTCGTATGTATACATACACCGCCATGCATTTGCCATGGCCACCAGTAGGCGTGATGGCATGTCTTTTCATGTATACCTCAACTTGAGTACATGCATGCGTACACACGCGCACGGCCATGCTGTACGACGTAAACGCGCCCGTGAGCGCCCACAAGAAGACCGTTAGCATCAAGCGCACGCACGACCTCAGGTGCGTGCACATGCAGAACTGTGTACACTGTTGTAGCATTCCTGCTGGCGGCTCAGGCCTGCTCGCTAGCACCTTCTGTCCGTGTGTGCATACTCTGCCGGGCATGTGTCCACCCGTGTGGTGGCATGCATGGCATGGGCTCGTGCAAGCAAAAGTGCAAATAAATAGAATTACCGAAGTGTTTACACTTCGGTAATTCTATTTATTACAAATGCGTACACTAGAAGTACTTTTATTAAACTCCGCTTAGGGCGCGGAAAGCCCTTTGCACACGGTGCGCATGACCAGAAAAAGGGATCAGACTGGAGTAGCGAAAGTACTTCTGAAGTATACAGTACCAACAGGTATGTACTCCCGGAGTATTTTGCATGTCTTCTCATGTATGTATGCATGCGTAAAATATACCCTGCACGCAGCTGCCAATGTGCACCCACCACTGCAGCCGCTGACCACAAAATCGCTGCCCCCCTCCCCCCCCCGACGTCCCCCTAACTCCCCCCCTCCCCCCCAGGGCCAATGTGTCCTACGCGGAGGCCAACCCATACCTGCCTGAGGGCACGCAGCGCATGATCGCCTCGTACAACGTGAGCGGCGTGGAGGCGTTTGCAGCGGAGGCGCTGGCGGAGGGGCTTGGGGAGCCCAAGGTGTCCCTCAAGTTTGCGATGGACGCCGCGGGCGTGCCCACGCTGGTGGAGGCGGTTGCGGAGGTGAGGCTTGAGGCTTGCGTGCTTGCGTGATGTCTGTATCTTGAAGTTTTCATTTTCGAGTTGTGTACATGTCTAGACTAGCATGTGTACACTTACCGGGATGAATGTACAGATGGCACCCCGCGCTGGTGGACGTGGCCGCGCGCGGAGGTGGGGCTCGGGTGCGTCTGTACGCATGCTTTCCGTATTCGGAAATACATGCGTGACAAGTGGTACACAGGTCTAGGATGTGTACAGGTGTAGTATACCTGCACATGCTTCAAGGTATTTCATGTGTACCGAAGGTGTCACTCGAATTCATTGAAATAGACGCTGCGGGCGTGCCCACGCTGGTGAGGGCGGTGGCGGAGGTGGGACTTCTGTTCACGCTTATAAATAGTTTCCGGTGCATGCCAAGCAGTGTGCTTCAAGTTCATCCACATCCAGGATACTGTTACACATCTGTACACATACTTCGAAGTGCACATGTACCCATAATATGAATGAATTTCATATGTACTTCGAAGTATGCGTGTACATGTGTGCAAATGTTTTGCGTTGGACGCGTGTACGTGTACATACTTCTGCTTCGAAGTACACTGTATGTAGTCTGTACATATTTGTTGTTTGCAGTGGACGCGGCGGGCGTGCCTGTGGAGGCGGTCACAGAGTTGACACTTGTGTGTACTCCAACTTTTTTTTTAATTACTACGCAGTATGAAGTACGTGTGCTTCAAATTTAATCGATGTGTGTATGTCGACGGACGGATAGGCGTATTGTATGAGATCTACCTGTCATATTCTACCATACGTGTATAACGTAGATAAATGAAAATTTGCACCGGCGGGGGAGGCGTGCTTGTGGTTGTGAACGTGTTTGCCAAGGTGAAGCTGGATGTACACACATGCTTTTGAAACTCTTGCAAGTGTACTGCCTTTCCTGTACTGCTGTTTTAGCTACTGCGAGCTCGTACGAACGTCGAAGTAGAACATGTACGTGTGTACTGGAAATATGTCGACATGCACACACATGCACACGTGTTGCACATGCATGTACTAGAAGCACTTCCAAGTACTTCAGACGTATCTACTTCACATTTGCACGCTCGGGCGCTCAACACCCCTCGTTGCGAGGCATGCTGGATGCCAGCACGTGGCAGGTAACTGGAATGCTTACTATGGGCGTATTTATAAAATAAATGTATCGTATTATTATACTGCAAGTGTAGTGAACAGAGCTCATGTTGTGCGCATGACGTGTAGTATTATTATACTCCAAGGATACTGAACACAGCTCATGTGCGCGCGACGTGCGCAGGTCCCCATCAACAAGACCATCACCTACGAGGAGGAGGTTGAAGTTGAAGACGAGGAGCCTGCGGCCGCGGTTGCAAACGCAACTGCCAATGCCACTGCGGCGGGCGACGCGGAGGCAGACAGCGCAGCCACGGCGGTGGATGGAGAGGCGGATGCTGCTGCCGCTGCTGAGGCGAGCGCGGGTGACGAGGCGGGTGAGGGGGGTGAGCAGGGGGGAGAGGGGGAAAAGGAGGGGGAGAAGGAGGGACAGAAGGGGGACAAGAAGAAGGACAAGGTGAGGTCCATAAATCCACTTCTGGAAACTGCTTTGAAGTACTACACCAGGATATGGAAACTCATTACTGTAGGAGCGATAAGCTCTAGGTCTCTTCGCCGGCAGGGGCCGTCACGCTGGGAGGGCCCGTGCAAGGGGGTGGACAAAGCAAAGATAAACGCCTACGAAGGCAGCAGTATATATGTGTGCAGCTGCTATGCGATTGTGGTGATGTCATGGGGGACAGGAAGAACGACAAGGTGAGGCCTTATACCACTGGGGCACTGTGTGTAGTTGCATATGCCAAACTACTACAGTAGCCACAAGTGAAAACAAATGAAGCTACAACTAATGCGTTCGTGTGCATATGCGGCAGGCCATGTGCCATGGCCACGAGCGTACTGGCGTGCGTGACATGCCCACAAGTGCAAACAAGCAAACCACTGTAGTATGTCCATTCTACTGCTGGTGTTTTTGTTTTTTTCAATGCTGGGCAGCTTACGTACACGTGTGTGCATTTATCCAGTGTTGGTGGCCCAGCCTGCAGCAAGCGGGTTGCCACCGCTCCTGCACCAGCAAGGAAGCGGCGGTTGCCCGCGGGTTGGTGACCCGCTCAGAAAAAAATACTTGAAGTAGCTCAGAAAAACTCCAAGTAGCTCAGAAAAATACCTCAGGTACTTACCCCTTCGGCTGATGTGCACACAGCAGAAGCGGCTGTTGGGGGTGCTGGCGGGGCGCCCAGACGGCACAACTCATCGCTATCACATCATACACATACTGCATACAGACCACATGGTTCGTATGCAAAAATTATCGTTTGTCCCCTTGATACAGTGCGGCATTGCGGGTGTGGCCCTGGGAGTGTGCATTGCACGAGCGCCAACGCGACAGCGTAACTGCCACTGTGCTGTAGACACACGGGGGGGGGGGGGAAGCAGTGGCGCTTGAAAGAGCTGCTTGTGGGTGCGAATGTGGCCTGTTGCAAACAAATCAAAGTTTGAAGTAGGTGGGGCGTGTTGGTTTCTGCGCAGGTGTGCTTTGTTTTTATGGGTGATCCACAATGGTTTGCGGCTGCTGCTGCCGCATGCGGGGCGAGGGCAAGGGAGAAGGACACGCTTGTGAGCATTTTTTTTCATTCACCAATGTTGATGTATGAAAACTAATGCTCATGAAATTACTGCTGGTGCCCCTGCCTCCGCGCACAGGGCAAGAGCAAGTAGGAAACGCGTATAACACATTGGTGCAGCAGTGTTTTGACAAATTCATTCATGTCCACGTTCATGAATTCATTGGTGGTGCCGCGCGCGCGCGCAGGGCAAGGGCAAGAAGGACAAGAAGGACAAGGCCAAGAAGGAGAAGCCCAAGAAGAAGAAGACCAAGAAGGCAAGACCACATGAAATGTATATATTACATATACTACCACATGCAACCTGTACTTTGTGTGCTTATATCACTTGCGCCTTCTTTGTAGGGATGTGGTCTGGTACCAGTCACTTCTGGTTATTGTTTCAGTTTAGCGCTCTAGAAGCAAGTCACCTACCCCCCGCATGGTGTTGCGGTGTGTGTGGGGGGGAGGGGCGCTCAGTTACGTACCGAATGCAATTTCTTTGCTCGCGCACGTAATTTCTTTGAGTCAAAGGACCCTACCCGCCCGATCTTGGTCTGGGTCGGTCCACTTACAGTATAACTGTAGTATTCGACCCTGTTGACCGCTCTGCCTGGCGCCCTGGCAGTCGACCTGCCCTGGCAGGTACAGCTTAGGCCTGCCGGCTGCTCCGGCCCGCCTGCTTGCTGCACTTGTTGTCGTTTACCATGCAACTTGCTATGTTCACCATGCAGTGCTGTGAGTGCGTCTACAGACTCTCCTCCGGGGTGCGCATGGGCAATGCATCATGCCGATATGCATCTGGGTTCCTGTATGCCTCCAAGTGCAAATGAGTGCGACTTGCAATCTGGAGATGATGCACGGTAGTGTACGTACCTTAGCAGATATACACTGCAAGTAACCTGTTAAGTGTGCCTCTACAAGTATATCCACGCAACAAAGTAGTGTGTTTTTACTAGGAATAGAACCATATACTTCGGAAGTACACAAACACATACATGCATGTGCACAATTGTGATGTAAATGTTTACTTACAAGTACTTCGAAACCCGTCAAGTACAATTATGTCAGATTCTACCACTTGTATACTGTACTTGTGTACAGTACCCACTTCGAAGTGTAATTCAAAAGTTTCAATCGATGCATACTACAGTAGTATATGCACAATGTAGGTATGCATGTGCATGTGTGTATACAACCCAGTTGACATCCGTGCCCACCTCACAGGTGACCAAGACCAAGGTGGTCACCACGCAGCGGCGCAGGGTGCTGGAGGTGGTGAAGCACTACACGTACAACGAGCTGCGGCCCCTCACGGAGGAAGTCAAGGCGGAGGCGCACTCGCGCCTGGCGACGCTGTCAGCGGCGGACGCGGCGCGACACGCGAAGGCGGCTGCCAAGAACGACCTGGAGGCGTACATTCTCATGGTGAGCACAAGGTTTTATGTTATTGTACACTACTCCTACATGCTCTGTAGTCCACCACTTGTAAACAACCATTTGTAGCATGCAATGCATTACTAGTATGTATTGACGCTGTCGGCGGCGGACGCGGCGCGGCACGCCTAGGCGGCTGCCAAGAACGACCTTGAGGCGTACATTCTCATGGTGAGCCGCCAGCGCACACATGTTTCTGTCATTGTGAAGTCCTTCAAAGTACATGCTCACTTTACTTGTGGCATGTGCAATATTGACGGTGCGGCGTACGTGGCACGGCACGCCAGGGCGGCGGCCAAGAACGAACTTGAGGCGTACATTTTCATGGTGAGTTGCCATCGCACATTTTTCCAATTGTGCGTGCCAAAATAGTCATAGTAGTTTATAGGGTAAGTGAATAGGGGTAATGCTGACAGCCATATAAAGCGCAGGTCAATGTGCGGAGCAGCACATGACCCGCACAATGAACCGCTGCTCTTGAACGCTCACGGGAAATTGCTGATGATTTTTCTTGCTGCTGGAATTTTCCTGCGTTGCACAGGTGAGGAGCGCTGCTGGCGAGGACGCTAAGGAGGCGCTCAAGGCAGTCACAACTGAGGAGCAGCGGGAGGAGCTGGTCACAAAGGCCAATGAGCTGGAGGAGTGGCTGTACGAAGATGGGTGAGCAATTTTAACTGTCCTGTAACTGTTGCTGTAGCTGCTCTGACTCACCACCAAGGAGCAGCGGGAGGAGCTGGTCACACAGGCAAACGAGCTGGAGTAGTGGCTGTACGAGGATGGGGAGCCTTTGTAATTGCTGTAGCAGCTGCCGTAACTGCTGCAACTTCTGCAGTAATTGATGTAGCTGTCAATGTGAGTGGGTGCATGCGGATCGTGGGTGACCCCTTGTGGCTGCTGTAGCTGCTGCCGGAGCTGCCGTAACTGTCAATATGAGTGGGTGAGGACGGTGCAAGCCGCTGTTACAACTGCTTGTCATGTACCCTCTCTGCTACGCACATGATTGCCATGCCATTCTCAGTGACAATCTTTAGTTCAAGGTACTAGGTACTTGTTAATCATACTTCAGAAGTACTACTACAGTAGTATTATGCTGCTTCATATACAAATTTCATGTGTTTGCAGGTAGGATGAGGAAGCGCTGGTGTACAAGCCAAGAAGCTTGAGCTCAGCGGACCTGCGGAGGCCGTGTACATGACTTCCCTTGTTTATGGCATACATTATACTTGTTCATTATACTCCTTTATATATTGGTTTGCAGGTGGGATGAGGAGGCGCTGGTGTACAAGGCCAAGAAGCTTGAGCTCAGCGGACCTGCGGAGGCTGCGTTCCTGCGCATGAGCGAGGCTACCGCGCGCCCAGCGGAGATCAAGCGTGCACGCCTGCTGCTGAGCAAGGTGCGCCGCTGTCCTGCACAGCAAAAGCGCCATTATGAATAATATTTCTAGAAGTACTATCAGCAGTACATGCATGCATACATGTATGTGGTACAGTGTACTTCTTAAATACTTATGCAGTACTTTCCTGCGCATGAGCGAGGCTACCGCGCGCCCGGCGGAGGTCAAGCGCGCACGCCTGCTGCTGAGCAAGGTGCGCAGCTGTCCTTCACAGCAACAGCGTTATTATTATTCCTAATAGCCGTGCATACATGGAAACATGCATGTGATATAGTGTGGAGTGCATTCCTGCGCATGAGCGAGGCTACCGCGCGCCCAGCGGAGGTCAAGCGTGCACGCCTGCTGCTGAGCAAGGTGCGCCGCTGTTCTGCACAGCAAAAGCGTCACTATGAATTTTACTTCTAAAACTACTATCAGCAGTGCATGCATGCATACATGTATGTGGTACAGTGTATTTTTGAAATACATTCCTGCGCATGAGCGAGACTACCGTGCGCCCAGCGGAGGTCAAGCACGCACGCTTGCTGCTGAGCAAGGTGTGCAGCTGTTTTTCACAGCGGAAGCATCAATATTCATGTCATGTATAGGTATATATACCATGTGTATATGCATAATACTTATACAGTTTGTATGGTATGACGGCTGCTGTCGTTATCATTACGGCACCCAAGTGTTTTTATCATTGGCATCACTTGTCGCTACCCAGCCAACCACTGAGTGCAGTACGCCGTACCTTGTGATGTGAGTGGCCGCGTCTGCTGTCGCCGCCATGGCCGTGCGCAGGCACGCGAAACACCACCTTTCATACTGTGCCCTGTAGGCCTACAGGTTAATAGTGGAACCGCCACAAACGCTTCCCAAAGTATTCTACCCGCACGACCATTCAGGGACCACACGGTATAGTAGCCACACAACAACCGCTTTAACATGAGCACATGCGCCTGCTGTCGCCGCCGCGGCCGTTCACAGGTGCACGAAACGTGACTTTTTATATCTACGAGCTCTGTAGGCTACTCCTGGAACCGTCGAAAACGCATCCGCAAGTTTCCTACCCGCACGACCATTCAGGGACCACACGGTATAGTAGCCACACAACAACCGCGTCAACATGAGCACATGCGCCTGCTGTCGCCGCCGCCGCCGTGCGCAGGTTCGTGAAACGTGCGAGAAGTGGAAGACCAGCCGGCCACAGATCACCGACGAGGAGCGTGACGACCTGCTGGAGAAGGTGCGTTCTGCCGCAGGGCAGCTGCTCAGCACCTGCCTGCCTAAAACAACTACTTCAAGAAGTACTTCAAGAAGTTACTGCACGCTCTGGCCTGCCTCTTTGCTTCACTTTTTGTTGCTGCCAACTGTGCAAACCTCTCTGTACGTCTATATGGGTCCGCACATGGCAATTGCTGGCTTTCTTGACCTAAGATTTCGCCCGCCCGCTGATGCAAATCAATGCAACTGCCACTGTAGCTCTGCTGTAGTACTGCAGAAGTACATCGTTCCTCCGCAACTATACCAGGTGTACCGCGGCCGCCAGGCAGTTGCCCAGACTGTGCTTGCCCTGTAACCGCAACTCAAGTTCAAAACTTCACCTGTCATGTAATTGCAACATCAAGTACATATATATAGTGTATGCACGTACTGCAGTACTTATAAATATATACTGTGGTATACTTGAAGTACATGTATGACTTGAAGTAATATACCGTATACTGTATACTACGTAGTACTTCGGAGTACACTTCGAAGTACATGTACTGCAGCACTTAAATACTGGGCAGCCTCCTTGGTCTGCAGCCACTCTCTCGGCCGTGTCCAGCTGCGTGCGGCAGTTACATCTGAAGTATTCACACGTATATACTACGTAGTACATACATATACAGCTGTCCCGTGACCGCAAAACCGTGAAACCACCGCGTAACCGCCCTGCGTTCAGGTGGTCGGCAGGTGGCTGCAGACTAGTGTTGTGAGCTGCCCTCTGTCGGCGGCTCACGGCTTGCGGTACGGGGGCCGGGGCCGGCTTCGCCGGCTTGACCGGCTCGACTGTTGCACGTGAGCTAGTGCTCAGCACACCTGCGGTGTGCCCTCACGCAACTGCTGAGCAGCCCAACGCCTTGTCAAAACTGGGAGTGAACGGTACTGAGGAGCAGCGGCATGGGTTGGTGGGCAGCGGAGGGCACTGGCTGCCCATTGCAGGTGCTCGCAGGAGCTCAGCTGCTGCTGCAGGTCGTGTTAAGCAGATGAAACTGAAGCCGTCAAGCCGCCCTGCCTCCGGCCCGGCTTGGCGGCTTGGCGGCTTGAGCCGAGCCGGGCGGCTAAGCCGCCGGCAGCTCACACCACTACTGCAGACCAAGGAGGATGCACAGTATATAAGTACTGCAGTACATGTATACAGTGTACTACATGTGTGTGGGTATGTATGTACATGTACAGCTGTCCTGTATCCGTGAAACTGCCCCGTAACTGTCCCGTAACTGTCCACACAGGTGGACAAGGCCGACAAGTGGCTGCAGATCAAGGAGGACGCACAGGCGGCCCTCGCCCCCCACGACCCCCCTGCCTTCTCCTCCAAGGACGTCGAGCCCCAGCTCAAAACCGTCACCGCCCTCGTCGCTCGCCTCAACAAGAAGCCCGCGCCCAAGGTCGAAAAGCCCAAAAACGAAACCGCCGCCGCCGCCGGTGAAACCGATGCGGACGCCTCCGGTGAAACCGACACCGCGGCTGGTGAAACCGCCAGCGGGGACGCGGCCAGCGGCGATGGCGCATCTGTGGATGGTGGCGCGGAGGGCGCGGCGTCTGCGGAGGAGGGGGGGGAGGGGGGGAAGGAGGGGGGCAAGGGGGCAGAGCCCCTGGGGGAGAAGGGGGACGCCGCGGGGGGGAAGGACGAGCTGTGATGGGGGGAGCAGTGGCGGTGACCGCCGCGGCCGGCGGCAGCGTGTGGTAGTTTTTTTGGGTTAGGCCAGGGGGGGGGGTGAGGCATTGGGGGGGGGGGGGGGGGGGGAGTGCACCGTGTGCACCGTGCGGCCTGCAAACTTTTACTTAGAGGGCCGGGGGCGCGCGCGCACCCTTCAGCTACAAGTTGAAGTAAAACTTGAAGTTGGAGCTCCCATCCGGGTTTTTTCAGGCGGGCGCGGGGGTGCGTGCCTGGCGGAGGGGGACGGGCGCAGGCGTGCAGTGCGCTGCGCCCCCTTTTCAGGCCTGGTCATAGCTGCTGCCGGCGTGTGAACACAACCTCATTACTCAGTCCATCGACAAGTGTTTTCGGCTGGGCTCCTGTGCGCCGTGTATGCAGCGCTGCCGTTTGTTTTGTGTGGGGGGGGGGGGGCTGGGATTGGGCAAGCGCGTGCTCAGCAGCAGTTGTATGTGGCAGAGTGGCTCCCTGTTACGCTGCAAGGTGGTGCTACCTAAGAGGCCCAAGTCTACTGCTGGCCATGAAGTGATTTTACTGCGGGTAAGGCCAGTCACCGAGGTGACTGACAGCCACGCGTGGCTGGGCTCCTAAACCTTGCAGGTCAAACATGAACCCCCATTGGCAAGCCTTCGTCTTTCGTGTCAAGGAGAACAGTCCAGGAACAATCCGCGACCCCAGCAGGCTGTTTCGCGCCCAAACCCATCCGAAAAACACACCACAATTTATTATTAGTGCAGTGGCTGCTGCTCAGCTCGACATGCCTGCGCAAGGCGGGCTGCAGGGTGTCACCCCTGCGTTGGGCCATGACCCTGAAGGTCACCGGATCAAGCTGGCGTTCGAAATGGGGGACAGCTCTGGAGCACCGCTGCGTTCATGGTGGCTTTCGAGAGCGCTGGCTTCGAGAGCGCTGGTGACCAGCAACATGCCTGGTATACACGGATGCATGCTGCAGTGGAGCGCGGGCTGGGATGCGGGCCTCAGGAACGACAACACTGCGAGGTGCGCTACTGGTGTTTCTTTTACTCCTGTGCTTTTTTACACTGGTGTGTGAGCGACTGGAAAGCATGATCAACAGACCAGGCTGCCAGCGCCGTCGCTCAGGGGGGTCGAACAGTCCTGAGAAACAACCAGTTCTATTTTATTTTCTGTGCCAGACTTGCTTGCCACCACGAAAGCAACAGCGTACCATAGGCAGCCCCGCCTGCTCCTGCAGCCGCTGGGTCGGCCTGCAAACCATCGGCCACCTGCGCCAGCCGCAGCCTGCCGACAGCGACTGGATCGCGTGGCGCACCGTGTCTCACAGTGCTGGGCACCGGGGCCACGGTTGCTGTGACACGCACTGTCGCTGCCACGCGAGACACAGTCCGCCAGGCGCCCCCCCTGTGCAGCCGCTGTCCGCACACCGAGGCTGGCGCAGGTGGGCAATCGTTTGTTTGTCAGGCAGGTCCAGCTCAGCCTGCCGCAGCAGCAGGGGTAGGGCCGCCGATGGTATGCCAGTCACTACCCCACTTACCCCTACACGTCTCTGCCCTACTTACCCCCTAACCCTTGCCCTAAGTCGTCACTACACAACCTACCCCCTGGTATGCTAAGGGGGTGCTCTGTCTGGGGCAGCGAACGCTCAAGTCGGCGCAGCTGCCGGGATCGGCGGCGGCTGCAGTAGCGGCAACGGTGGCGGCCATGGGGCAGCAGCGGCCTGCCCCGTGCGATTGTGGTCCCATGAGCTTATGACCTGATTATTTATAACTATGAGCTTATGACCTGGTCATTTATAATTATAAATAATCAGTCATAAGCTCAAGGGACCAGATTCCAGCCGGCTGTGTTGCAGTTACGACTGTTGTGGCCGTGTGCTGAGCACTGAGTTCAGCGTCCGTGCAGATGGATGCTTAGCACCTCATTCATGGTGACCATGGCCGGCGCGAGCACCAGGGCTGTGCAACCTCCCCGCCTATAGAACTCTTAAAAATACTTCTGAAGTATAATAATTGGAATTACATGGATGACGTCAGCTGGAACAGTTTACAACAGGTTGGGGTGGCGCCGCGGTAGAGTTGGGACCGTGAAGCAACAGTTAGTTATCACGGTATGTGGCTGGTGTTCATGTTATTTCACGGTATCTGGAGTTATGCCTTGTAAATTGGTTGTTGAAGTTGGTTGTTGAAGTTGGTCTGCAACTTGGACTTTTCAGACCAACTTCACCTTCACCAAATGCAGCACATGCCCATGGGCCGCCCACGGCCACCAAGTGTGTGTGTGTGCCCCGATTATATGTGGCTCCCCGGTTGTGAGCTCCGAGACGCCACGAAGAAGGCGCGAGGCAGCAGGGGGCGATGCCGCGGCCACCGCTAGGGGATGCGGATGGCGTCGCAAGGGGGCAAAACCGCCAAATACCGCCTGCTCTTGGCATTAGTTATGTCGCGGTAACGATAACTCGTACCGCGTGGGCAAACAATTAGTTGTCACGGTATACCGGCAACGTGAAATAACGCGTGAATAACGCGTTATTTCACGGTATTAGTGTTCACGGTCCCAACTCTAGCCAACATAGATCTGCAGGTGTGTGTTCTGAAACGCTGAGCTCAGCAGTGCTCAGCAGCCATCAGCAGCAGCAGCTGCAGCAGCAACCGTGCACGCGTGTACTGCAGCAGTCCACACAAAGAACATGTGCTACAGTAGCACGTCACTCATGAGTCATGGCATGCCAGCAAAGCAGCGCTCAGTAGCAGCAGTAAAGCAGCAGCGCTTAATAGTAGGTTTAACCAGCACACAGCACAGGGTGTCCAGCTGCCCAGTAGCATCAGTGGACAGCAGCCTGCTGCAAATGCAGCGCCAGTACACTGTAGCAAAGCAACCTTCAAGTGAAGTTCAAACAGGGCGTGCTCCCCATGCATGCACCAACCAGGGACACATAACCACCAAGCTCCTTCGGTCAGCAAATAAGATGTGTTGTTCATGATTATTACAGGAGCATGTGCACCAGCGCGCGCATCAGTGCGCATGCGAGTGATCTGGATCGCCACCTGCCCCGTCTGTCCCCACGCCTGCTGCCGGCGCCCCTCCTCCCCCTGCAGCAGCCGCCGCCGCCAGCAACCTATTGGCTGCCACCTCGATGTTATTGCCGCCCGTGGCACGCAGAGCAGCTACGGCATCTGTTTGCCGGAAGCCCATTCCCACCAGCACACGCACCGCGGCTGCCTCCTCCGCTGCGTCTGGCACCAGCCCCGCTGTGCGCGGCGAAAGCGTCGCCTGCTGCTGCTGCTGCCTTACCGCCGCCCGCGACCGTGTGGTTGCCCCGCCCCCAAAACCCGCAATCGTGGGCAGCAGCGGACCGGGTGCGCGCTGCCGGGGCGGCGTCTGCTCCGGACGTGCCCACCTTCTGCTGGGTTGTCGGGCAGCCGCGCCGCCCGTGGTGGCTCGCCGTGCGGAGCGGAAGCAGGGGTGCAGCTTGCTGCAGATGCGGTACACGGCCCCTGGCATGTGCGCGCGCTGCAGCTTCAAAAAGTTGAGTCGGTACGCGCACCCCACTAGCAGGCCCACTGCTGCAGGTGCTGCACTGGCGGCGCCCTCGCAGAGCGCCAGCTGCAGCGCCAGAGCATACGCCAGCGACTTGTCTGTGAAGTTCACACTCAGGACACCCAGCAGGCGTGGCTGCAGCACTGGTACGCACACTGCGCACGACGTGGCGTAGGGCAGCAGAGTGAGGCAGGCAACCATGTGTCAGGGTCACGCCTGCGCAACCACATACTTGACGTATGCATGGGTGGCCATGTGGCAGCTGGTGTCATTATGAAGTCACCGCAAAAATACAAAGGACCAGGATAAGCACACCTACTACAGAGGTAGCAGTTTCCAACCGCCATTGTTAACACTTTGGACATGAGCACGAATGTACATGTCTGTCATGGACCAGTAGTAGACCTGCTTCTGACAGAGGCAGCTTGTCACCAATGAGCAAAGCTCAGCTCAGGTAGGTGTCAACCAGTCAGGTTAGGCAACCGCACTTTGCAACTTCATCTGGTTGTGCCGGGATGGCCAGCAAGGTCTGAGTGTTTTCCGGCTTATAGCTACTACTGAAGTATGTGTAATCGTACACAGCCGCGTGAGTTGAGCGTGGTGCTGCTGCAGGCGGCTGCCCTTCCCACCCCACTACACCCTAACAACGACACATCAGCTGACGGCGCTGCCGTTGAGGTGCTGCTACCATCTTTTGGTGGTCAGAAAGTGCCCCAGGAACCCTTCAATGGTTGGTTGCGCAGCTGCTGCTGCTTGTGGGGCCCGCTCTTTTGTACAGCGCCAGACGCAGACAAGAGATAGATTTGAGGTGTCGCAACATCACCTACTGAGTACACACACCACGCCTCGGCACACGCGTCTGCTGTGCGTGTAGTACATGTGCAGTGCTTTTCAGCACGCCCGCCTGCCGCCCTCTGGTGCAGTGCGGCACCCATACTACTCAAAATCTCGGTCGGAAAGTGTGCTCGTTGTAATAGTGTGCACTGATTGGTTAACGAATGTAGCACCTAGCTGCTGCACGCTAGCACATCAATCACTCAGGAACGGTGCCTACCGTAGATATCGGGGTATAAGACCCCCCGGTTGTGTCGCCGAGCGCCGGCCGTCGCTAACACCGGGGGGTTCTTATGGGGGGGGCGTCTTATACCACATTTTCCTATTCTATATACAGTTATATAGAGGCTACCGGGTCTTGTTGCCAGATGCCCCTCATTCACTGAACCGGGGGGTTCTTATGCGGGGGGAGGGTCTTATACTAAGGGGGGGTCTTATACTCCGATATCTACGGTAGTTGACAATGCCCAATCAGTAACAGCTCTGCTGCCCATTATACATGCACATGTCAAATGCGCCATTGCCCTAATAACACTTTTTACAACTGCTTCGAGAAGTATAACATCCGCCACTTTTGTTCTTGAGGCAGCACAAAATAACCTGTGTCGACAACTGCATGCGGGCCAACTTGCCATTGTAGGTGCAACAGTAGTAGGCGAGCTTGGGATGCAAGTTCACTAGT
Organism: Ophiocytium majus; assembly: GCA_032358315.1. Classification (NCBI taxonomy): domain Eukaryota; class Xanthophyceae; order Mischococcales; family Ophiocytiaceae; genus Ophiocytium; species Ophiocytium majus. The sequence continues at coordinate 14,820 of JAULBY010016168.1, forward strand.
GCACTCCACAGACGCTGCTGCGCGCCAACCAGCAGAAAGCAAACATGAGCACAAAATGCTGCTCTGACCAGCAAAACCCTCAGATACACCTGAGCTATAGGAAATTGGCATAGGGTACTAGCCACGTTTTGCAAGAGCACAGCCTCGCTTGAAGCTTCACCGCTACCACTTAACCATGCACTTGCTCACACACACAAGGTGCTGCTGCGCGCAGTGCCAACCAGTCCACGAGCACTGGTACTCACCAAAATACAGCACCAGCAGCGCAAATACAATGGGTATTGGCCCTGCCTCAGGTTCAAAGCCCGGCGACGCCATGCCCACACCCAGCAGCACCAGCGAGCTCAGGGTCCCTCCCACCGCCACCAGAGTGCCAAACTTTTTGGACCCCATCTGCAACAGCAGGTGTTGGTGTTGCGCAGGACCAGGAACGAAACAAGCAAGGCGTCAGCAGGCAATGCTTATCAATATACACAGCATCATGCATGGTTGCTGGCACACACACTGCGAAGGATTGACATGACTGCCCGCCACGTGTGTGTGAAAGCGGGGCCAGGGGTGCAGGGTCGCAGCATACCGGACGTTTTTGTACTCTCCATGCGTCGTTCACAACAGCAAGTAATACAAAGTCTGTCACCCACCTGACGCTCAATGATCCTGAAGTGATACAGCAACAAGGAGCCCACCACGGCCTGCCCCACTCCACGCCACACCAGGTGGCATGTCCACAGCCGCCACAGCTGCCCCCTGGCAGTCTTGGCTACGTCCAGCACCAGCCTGTCCTGTCGTCGCAGCACGTGCGTGATCATGCTGGTCACCCATGTGAAGAAGAGGGCGGCCTTGGTGCAGGGGGCGTCGGCGAAGCCCGTCACTCCCGGCATCTCTGCTGTGCGCTGCTGCCGAGCACTGCTGCTGCTGTGCACCAGCAACGATTGCCGTTGCTGTTTGGTGCAAGCTGTTTGCTGCTGCTGCTGCTACCTTAGATCCATGGGTCCCAGCAAAATGGCAGGCGTGAAGAACCAGCAGTGCAGGTAGCCTGGCGTTGCACCCAGCCACTTGGCACGTCAGCCTTGCAACGCCGCGCTGAGGATGCCTGGCTCGTCGGCTGGGGCCTGGTTGCCGCAGCTGCAGGAGCTTGCACCAGTCGAAGTCTTGTCTGTGAAGGAGCACACGCGGCTGTGCGCTGCTGCTTCGCAGATCCAGGGCACCACCTCCTCCTCCTGCTATAGCTATGGCGGCGATCACAGCAGCAGCCCGGGTGCACGCAGCAGCTCTCGACCGGTGCTGGTGTCGCCTTGGCTTCGCCGGCTCCTCGAGCGCTCAGCGCCTCGAGTGCAACTTCGCTGTGCTCAGCAGTACTGCTGCAGCAACATTATGGCCGTACGCGCGCGGACAGGACACACACCACAACCATCACCGCCAGTGTTCTCTAGGCACCAGCTCCAGACCACGCGGGAGGAGAGCGTAGCAGCAGCATAGGAGAGCTGCGGCGTGGCTGGCGTGCTCAGGCGTGGCTGGAAGAAAAGCGAAACAGGCGCACCTTGAGGTGAGGAGGCAAGTTGAATGGTGTGGATAGCAGCAGCAGCAACAGCACCAACACGCCAACCCCTGCCCTCAGCTGCTCTCTGGAACTCATTCAGTTGCCTCATAGTGGCAGCGTCGTACTGGTAGCTGCTTATGTGCTTTCTGTGCCGGACCACTCCGGTAGCCTCTCATGCTCCGCCACCGCTTCAACCCCCTGGCCTTGAATTCACTTGCAGTGGGCCGGCGGCTGCCTAGTGCAACTTGGCGGCTCGGCTAGGTACCTCTGCTGTATTTATGTTGGAGCCTTTGGCATTGGCAGCAGTTTGGCGCGCCTGCTGGGTGTAGAACAGCTTCGATGGTGGCGGTGTCTTGCCTTTGCTGCTGCCGCCAGAACAGCGCAGTTCACGTTTCCGCGGTGGCCACTGCAGCAGGCAGGGTGTGAATGGCCCCCCTCCCCTTTTGGGGGGAGGACTAGGAACTAACCCTGTTTTAACCTACATCTAACCCGTTCTAGTACGTTACACAGCAAGCCAGCACATATTCACATGGTATGGTCTTGTAGTGCCTGGAGTTGCCCTGGGTATTGCCTATGACTGCTGGTTGGTACACCTGGCAGCAAGCTCTCACGCGTCCCTGTTTTGGTGGGGTGCTCCACCTCCCCTCTTGCAATCTTACTTACGAGGTGTGCATAAAAATCAACTGGCGCAGTCAAAGTAGGGATGGGACAGTTGCCAAGCCAGCGCCAGCAAGTCAGTGGGCGCCAACATGCGGAGAAAGCGGCTGGGGTGTTGCTGCTGCTCTTGCCACCACGGGCGCCGCAAATTCGCATGCGTGTGTGATGCTCGTGGCTGGTGGCTGCCTGTTGACAGCAATGCCGGGACACAGGTCACAAACATGCTATGAACTCAGACAACAACCAGCACGTGCACTTATGACAGCTCAAACGCGGCAATTTCTTTCATGGCATCCCAATTGCAGCTACTATTGACCCAGCATGTTCTGGCAACTATTCCCTGTTTTCGTTTCACAGGTGCTGGCACCGCTGCCATTTCTGTGCGACCCACTGCCCGCGATCCAACATCACCAACCACAGCAGCAGCCACAGCATCACCAGCAGCTGCAGCAGCACCGGCTACCATGGCGGTGTCAGCAGCAGCCATTGCGCCAGAGGCGTTTGCGGAGGCGCCCGACGCCTCAGCAGAGGCAGAGGATATGACCTTTGACCTGCGCAACCTCACCGCCTTCAACCCTCACTCCGTGGAGGCCGCGTCGCTGGGCGCGACGGAGGCCGCAAGAGAGGCAGCCCTGTGCGACCGCGCGCGCATGGGTGTGCAGCAGCTCATGGCGCAGCTCTTCATGCTGCCCAGCGAGCCCAGCGCGGTGGGCCCCGTGGCGCAGCTGCCGGGGGCGGAGACATCCAATCTGCCGCGGGAGAAGCCCCTGCCGAAGCCGCGCGCGGAGACCAAGTGGGAGAAGTTTGCGCAGGCCAAGGGGATCGAGAAGAAGAAGGGGACGCGCATGGTGTGGGATGAGGACCACAAGGAGTGGCGCCCCAACTGGGGGTACAAGCGCGCCAATGCGGGCGTGGACGACCTGCCCATCGTTGAGCACAAGACGTCGCAGGACCCCTACCGTGATCCCTGGACGGAGGCGCGCGCCGCCAAGCGCGCCCGCGTGGCCAAAAATCAGCTGCAGCGCGTGAAAAACGACATGCGTGGGCAGGGCATGAACCCCATGGCGGGGGTGCCTGTGGACATGCTGCCCGCGCCGGCGGGGGCGGAGGGGCGCAGTGGCAGCCGCCAGCGCGGGCGGGATAACACCCGGAAGGCGCTGGAGCTGGTGCAGGGGTCCACTGCCAGCATGGGCAAGTTTGACGTGAGGCGCACGGGGGAGCCGGAGCGAAAGAAGGGGACGGGCGCTGCCACGGCAAGGCAGAAGTTCAAGAGCACGGTGCCGAGCGGCGGCGCAAAGGGGGAGGGGGAGTCCGCGCTGCGCATTCTCAACAGCGTCATCATCAACAAAGACAAGAAGAAGAACAAGGTGGCTACGGCCGCTGCTACGCGCTCAAACTTTGTGGCGTACGATGCCATTGAGGGGGTGGACGTGGCGTCGCAGCGCAAGAAGAAGGGGCGTGCTGCCGCCGGCAAGGCCAAGAAGGTCACCCGCAAACGCGCCAAGTAAGCAGCTACTGTGTAGCCGAGGGTTTTTGTTCCTACTAGTAGTGTGTCAGGCGGCGTGCCACAGCAGCGGCAGTGTACGGCACCAGTGTGGTATTGGCCATGTGGTGCCACTTGTGGCTACGGCCGGCAGGTGTTGCATTAGCTGTTGCTGGCTGCCCGCAGCAGCAGTTGGTGCCTGTACACGGTATACCACTACGCATCCATGCTATGACACCGCACGTTCACATGTGCAAGGTTCTTGCTTATGCTATTGCATGGTGTTGTCTCTCTCTGTGAATGCTGGTGTCAATGCACTGGCATTCATATTGCTATTGCTACTGCATGTACTTCAGTAATAGCTACTGTATGTACTTCAGTAATAGCACCGTCGCCGCCAGTGTTGGCACTGCAACTTGGCAGCAAAGGTGCTAGCTAAAGCAGCTGGGCTGCAAGCCCTTTGATGCGCATTCCGTGGTTTGCACTCTCAGTGTGGTGTGTGTGTGTTTGTGTTGCCTCATGATTTTTATAAACGGTTGTAGGTATCTAAGCTGGCGTTTGAGGGTTGTGCGGTTATCCGCAAAAGCCATTGTACTGTGCAAGCACACATCTGATGTGGGACACACTGAACAGCGCGCATTTGCAGCCTTCTGCTGCACGGACTCAGACCTGCACTCACTTGTGCTACTACTACTACTACTAGTACTGCAGTGGCTGCCAGGCACGCGAGTCAGATGGGGCCTTCCCCCTCTGGCCTCCAGCGCGTGGCGGTCTCGCGCATTCCCGCAACATTGTGTACTGCACTCCACATGGCACTGCATCAGCGCGTGCTTGTGTGCATGACAGCGCCAGGGGTTGGAGGGCGAGTGCCAGGGGCGGGAGTGCACAGCCCGTGTATGGCGCCCTGGCGGACGACTGGCCCTGGCAGGTTGAGCCCTAGCGTGCCGGCGGCTCAGGTCTGTCCGCTAGCAGCAGTGACTGTTCTTGGTTGCTCAGAGCACTTTGTGTGTTCGTGTGTGTACGCTGCCGCGGGCATGTGCCACAAGCGTGCTGGCATGCAGGATAAGGGCTCTTGCACGCCCACATGCGCAAAATAGAACCAGCGGAGTTTTTTTAAAGTACAAGCACCGAGTAGTACATTGACAAGGTTTGCAGCGTTCTGAGTTTCATAGCTGCTGCTGAGCAGTCACACTGTTGCCTGTGCACACTTCCTGCTGAGCACACCTGACACACTGCATGTGTGCAACATACCAATTTCACTCCATTCTGGGCCCGGGCTCCTGCTCTGGATTGCTGCTCTGTAACGGAAGGCAGCTAATTGCCAATGCGGTTGGGCCAGAGCATGCCTGTGGCTAGGTTAAGGGACACTGGCTGCCACAGTCAGCGTGTTTGTGGGTATGGCAGTAATGAACTCATGCTGATGCGTTTCATTAAAGAAATTGCTGTGACACACACCGCACAGCCTTGATGGCAGTGTGCGCAGCATTTGACTCAGTGGCTGGCAGGCGCATGACACCAGCTGAAGACACAACAGCTAGCCACCTCATCGCTCAACCATGCTCGGGTGCCACGTGTCAAGATGTGCTTACACAATGGCAGGAAGTCAACATGTGCCACCAGTTGGTGCACCATGGCCGTAGGCAGTGCGACATGCACACAGTGGCACCTGCACATTGACAGTGCTTACCCCATTTGGCCAGTGCAGCAGCAGCTGTGGCGGCACATGAAAAACAGACTGTCACGCCCAACAGCAGATTACCTGCTGCTTTAGGCTGGTGATATGTGTGCATGAATGGCATGGTAGTAGTAGCAAGTTCTTGTATGTGCGCTTGCATGTCCTGCTGTCGATGGCTGCTCCAGTGCACTTGTCACGGCATGCGCAGCCAAGCACATCACATCACATCACCCGCCCACAACAGTCCTGCTTCCGAACACAACATACAAACCGGGTGCACATGCCACACGAGAAAACACATGCAGGCACCTCACACTAGTAGCCATGGGCATTTCACAAAAAGGAGCCAGCGCAGTCAGGCATGTTCAATGCAGTGCAGGCGGAAACACAGAGCGGCTGGCAACAGTGCATGCAGCGCAACAGCAAGGCAGTGCCTGAAGGCACCCTGGCGGACGGCCTGCCCTGGCAGGTCAAGCCCTAGGCTGCCAGCGGCTCAGGCATACCTGCCAGCAGCACTTTTGATTGTACAAAGTTGTTGTGGGTTTGTGTACCCATGCTGCCGGGCATGCACGCTGGCATGCATTGCATGGGCTCCTGCATGCCCACAACTTGAAGTGCAATTAAATAAATCACAGGTACTACTTAGTAGTAGTACTGTACTCTTATTAAACTCCGCTTAGGGCGCGGAAAGCCCTTTGCACACGGTGCGTGTGACCAGGAAATCAGAC
>JAULBY010016179.1:0-20901 GCA_032358315.1 Ophiocytium majus
TTTTTGGCGTTCGGCACCGGCTGGCCGCCGGTGGTGGCGTAACACTCGTTGTCGAGCATGAAATGGTAAAAGTTCGCGGGATTCTGCTCGGCAATGGTCAGCAGAATGCCCAGACCCATCTGCACATCACCTTCGGAATCAAACAGCACCACCCGTCGCTTGGGTTGAGCCATCGCCAGGCCGAATGCAAAGGCCGCGTGTCCGCCCATCGCCGGATCGCCCATCGGCAGGTCAAGGTCAGGCTGATCACTGATCTTCACCCAGTGTTTGCCGCCGCGTCCGGGCACCACGATGGCGTCGCCGCGATGGGATTTGAATGCCTTGAGAAAATCTTCAGTACTGAACATTTGCGCTCCTAGCCGTTGAACTGGTATTCGTCGCCGACGAGTACCGCCACCGGACGTTTTGTTTTTTTCGATTCATTGAAGGCCAGACTGATGCGATCGGCATCAGCGTCGCTTTCGACAAGGTAATAGTTGATGCGGAAGGCGTTCAGGAAAGGCTCGGTATAGACCGACGCGGTATCCGCAGTAGGGGCACCGTGTCGTGTCCAGCCGCGCATGCCGACGACAAACACCACCGGAATTTCGAGTCCAAAGAGCCAGCCGCGGATGGAATCGCCCGACTCCATCAGGCCGGTGTTCTGGATCAGCACCACCGGCACCGCGCCGCCGACCGCCAGGCCAGCCGCCACCGAACAGGCCAGGCCCTCCCGCGGCACCGCCACCAGCGTCAGCGACGGTTCTGCTTTCATCAGCAGGTACAGCCAGTTGGTTTCGCTGTCGGGCAGCCACACGACATGAGTCACGCCGTGTTTCTTCAACTGATTCAGAACAATCTCGGGGCTCAGGTGAACCTTGGATGCGTCATTCATTTCAGTTTCTTTCCATTGATGACATTCGGGATTCGGCCAGCCGGATCAATCGCCCTCCAGCTTGGCTTCAGCGACCACCTTGGTCCACTTGATGATTTCGGCTTTGACATGGGAGGCAAACTGATCCGGAGTCTTGGCGGTGATCATCACCCCCTGATCCTCAAACCGCTTGCGCAAAGTTCCCGCCAGCACCTTGTTGCCGTCGGCATGCAGCTTGTCGAGGATCGGTTGCGGCACCTTGGACTGTGTACACAAGCCGTACCACCCCGTGACGTCGTAGCCCGGCACGCCGGATTCGGCGAAAGTCGGCACATCAGGCAGTTGCGCGCTGCGTTCTGCGGAGGTCACCGCAAGTCCGCGCAAGCGCCCCGACTTCACCGCGGCGAGAGGTGCACCGGCGAGATTACCTACCGAGGACTCCATGTGGCCGCTGATCACATCAGCCAGAGCCTGCGACGCGCCCTTGTACGGCACGTGGATGATATTGATCTTGGTCATCGACTTGAGCAGTTCGATCGACAGGTGCGGCGAGGCGCCGACACCCGACGAGCCGTAGTTCAGCTTGCCGGGATTCTTGCGGGCGTAATCGATGTACTGCTGTAGATTCCTGATCGGCATCGAAGGATGCACCATAAACAGGTTGGGCACACCGCCGATCCACACCGGAAAGGCAAAATCACCGATCGGATCGTAAGTCAGCCGTTTGGCAAAACGGGCCGGTGTGACTGAATGCGAGCCGATGTTGCACAACACCATGGTGTAGCCGTCAGGCGGCGCCTTGGCAGTTGCTTCTGTGGCGATATTGCCTGCGGCACCGGGCCGGTTCTCCACAAGCACGTTACCGCCCCACAATTCGCCAAGCGCCTGCGCCATCATCCGCGCAGCGGTATCCACACCGCCGCCCGGTGTATATCCGACCAGGATGCGCACCGGCCGCGTACCCGGGTAGTTCTGCGCCTGGACGACACCGGCCGCGAGCAATACAGAAATCAGGATGATACGTGCGGCGTTTTTCATAGGTTTCTCCTCTTCTGATGGCCCTTGTTATCAGGGCTTGTTGATTTCTCGTTAATTTATTGCTGCAGGGTTACCACAAACGGCTTTAACGGGTAACTCAGTCAATCTTGGCACCGGCCTTGCGGATCACTTCCGCCCATTTCGCAGAGTCTGTTCGCACCAGCGACCAGAATTCTTCCGGCGTTCCGGTCAGCGGTTCAGAACCCAATGCCAGAATGCGTTCAGTGGCCGCCGGCGAATTTACCGCCTTGTTGAGTTTGGTATTGAGCGCAGCAACGATCGCCTTCGGAGTGCCCGCTGGAACCACCACACCGTGCCAGGTTGTGGCTTCATAACCGGCAACGCCTGATTCAATCAGCGTCGGCACTTCGGGAAATACCGCCGATCGTTTCGCGCCGGTCACCGCCAGTCCGCGAACACGGCCGGCCTTGACGTGACCGCTGGCTGAATTGAGTCCCTCCATCATCAGTTGCACCTGCCCGGACATCAGATCGGCGATGGCTGCAGGTCCGCCTTTGTAAGGCACATGCACGATCTGCGTGCCGGTCATGTTCTTCAGCAGTTCGAAGCCGATGTGACCGGGCGAGCCGTTGCTCGACGACGCATTGAACAGCTTGCCGGGATTCTGCTTCGCGTAGTCGATGACTTCACGCATGTTGCGGAACGGTGACTTCGGACTCGCCAGCACCATCATGTAGCCGGTAATGGTCTGTCCAACGGGCGCGAGTTCGCGCAACGCATCGATCGGCGGTTTGCTCACCAGATGCGGGCCGATGGCCAGCGAACCGATGGGGGCGTAGCCGATGGTGTAGCCGTCGCGCGAGGCCCGCGCCGTGAGTTCCATACCGAGCTGCAGTGCGCCGCCCGGCCGGTTGTCGACGACTACCTGCTGACCGAGTTCGCGCGCGAGTTCCGTGGCGACGATGCGCGCAACGTTGTCGGTCGAGGCCCCGACCGCCTGCGGCACGATCATGCGCACCGGGCGATCCGGATAGGCGGACCATGCGGGGGCCGCCAGCATCAGCGACAACAGCAACCAGACTTTGCAACCGTTCGGCAATACCGTGGTGCCCTGCATGATCGCCTCCCCGCCGTTTAATTACCGCTGGTGATCCCCGCGGCCTTGACCGTCTTGGTCCATTTTGCCAGTTCGGCATGAATGAACTTGCGCGCTTCAGCTGCGCTGTTGCCCACGGGCACCGCACCAAGACGGGCGACGCGCTCTTTCACATCCGGCAACGCCAGCAGGCGCACGGATTCGGCATTCAGTTTTTCGACCACAGGAGCGGGAATTTTCGCCGGCCCCATCATCACCACCCAGGACGTCGATTCATATCCGGGCACAGTCTCGGCAATCGGTATCGCATCCGGCAGTTCCGCCGAGCGCGTCTTCGAAGTAATGCCCAGCACTTTCAGTCGACCGCCCTTGATGTGCGGCAAGGTTGCGATCAGCGTATCGAACATCACATTGACCCGTCCGGCGAACAGGTCGGGATGGGCCGCAGTACTGCCCTTGTACGGCACATGCAGCATCTTGACACCGGTCATCAGCTTGAACAGCTCCGCGCTCATGTGCGGGGAAGTGCCGGTGCCGCTGGACGCAAATGTCACACCGTCGGGCTTGGATTTGGCGAGATCGATCAACTCCTTCACCGATTTCACCTGGAACTGGGGATTGCTCACCAGCACCAGTGGATTGGACGCGGCGATGGTCACGAAAGTGAAATCGCGATCCGAGTCGTAGGGCAGCTTGTGTATTGCCGGGTTGATGGCAAAACTCAGCGCAACCATGCCCAGCGTATAACCGTCGGGCGCGGACTTGGCGACAAGATCAGTACCGATGATGCCGGAGGCGCCGGTGCGGTTGTCGACCACCGCGGTCACACCCCAGGTCTGCGCGAATTTGTCGGCAAACAGGCGCGCGATGACGTCCGATGCACCACCCGGCGGGAAGGGCACGATGATGCGGATCGGCCGCTCGGGATAAGCAGCGGCAGCCGGCAGCGAAAAAACGGATATGGCAAACAAAACAGCACAGGACATTGCAGCGCGCAGGCAAAACGCCGGCACGGTCAGGCGTATAACTTGAGACATGTCATCCCCTCCGATGAAGGCGGCATTGTGGCGCATGTGGGACAGCCGTGGAAGCCTTGCGCACCACCGTCCGTATCGTGGTACGTCGCACAGCAAGCTCCTGAAAAAATACTTTTTTATCAACATCTTATAAACGAAACTCAAAAACGTCGACTCACCTCCGGAAGATCTTCGCAATGCCGTAGCGCCCAAATTGGCTATGCGCCAGAATATCGCCCTCGCGCCATGCGCGAACGAATCCGAAATCACGCTATCCATTGGGGGAGTACATGAAAGCAGTCCAGCAGGGCAGCAAAGACCGCGCCGCCATCCTCGCATCGCTGCCGATGCGGGCGGACGAAGATCCGTTTGTCGTCGCTATCGGCGGGTTCTACCGCCGCTGGTTCAACCTGATCGACGACCTGCAATTGCTGATCGACACCGTCGCGAAAATCAAAAGTACAGAGGACGAAGACTGGGTCCCGGTGTGGAGTGCGGTCGGCGCCGAGTACGAAAAGAAAGGCGACGCCCTGCTCGCACGCAAGGACAAGACCGGTGCACGTCAGGCCTATGTGCAGGCCAAAACTTATTACAGCCTCGCACGTTTCCCGTCACCGTACTGGTCGGGATCACCGATCTGCCCGCCGACGATGAGCACGATGAAGGCCCAGTCGTATGAAGACTATCTGCGCTGCTATGAGAAGTCGGCTGCCCTGCTTCCCGATCCGCCGGAAACCATTGTCGTCACCAAAAACGGCATGAAGGCGACAGGCTTTCTGCGCCTGCCGAAAGGCGCATCGAAATCGAACAAGGTGCCGGCCGTGCTGGTGATGTGCGGCGCCGACATGTACAAGGAAGACCGCGAAAAATACGCTGAAGGCGCGCTGTCCCAGGGCATGGCTGCGCTGGTCGTTGACGCACCGGGCACAGGACAAACCACCTTCCCGCATGCGCCGGAATCCGTCGTAGCCTGGCAGGCCGCGCTGGATGTTCTGCAGAAGCGCCCCGAGATCGACGGCAACCGCATCGGCGCCTTCGGCGTCAGCCGCGGCGGCCTGTGGGTGATCCGCCTCGCCGCACATGACCCGCGCATCAAGGGTCTGATCGCCTGCGCCCCGGGCGGCGCCGGTTACTGGGGTTCACCGGAAGAACGCGCGGAATGGCGCGCTGCGGCCTACGAACGCGCCAAGACCAACTGGTTCGGTCCGCGGGGCACGCGCCCGCCGTTAAAAGAAGTGACTGAAGAAGACCAACGCAAAGATTTCCTGCGCTGGTCGCTGAAAGACCAGGATCTGCTGAAGAACCTGACCATGCCGATGTACCTGGTCAACGGCAAGATCGACCATCTGACACCCATCGGCAATCTCTACATGCTGCTGGAATCGGGCCCGGCCGACGGCCGCGTCGCACGTGTTTATCCGGATGACGGCCATATTGCCGCCAAGAATGAACGCGAGTGGGGTCCCGCATCGTGGGCATGGTTGCGCGGCGTACTGACCAAAGGCATGAAACCGGCGAAACCGGCTGCGAAACGCGTGATCAGCTTCAAGATCAGCAAACCGGCCAAAGCCAAAGCCAAGGCCAAGGTCAAGGTCAAGGTCAAGGTCAAGTCTGTTGCCGCGAAAAAAGCCGTCAACAAGAAAGTGACGGCGAAGAAGTAACCCGGCAATCATCACTTTGAAAACGGCGCACTGTTTCCGGTGCGCCGTTTTTATTTTCTGATCCGCATTAGCCGCATCAGCAGCTTATTGCCTGGCAACAAGATCCCCGATAGCACGCCACGAATCGCACTCACTGGCGCCGCGTGAGCGATTGTCGCTGACGATTTTTTCTGCACGACCGATCACTTCATTGGCACCCTGCCGGTCCCGATCCGTACGCATCGGCGCCGATTTCATCGACTGCAGAATGCCGTTCACCGTGTCGCGGCATTGTGTTTCGGTGGGCATTTTGTGTTGAGACTGGGCTGGTAGTGTAAAAACCAGCATCAGGCACCCAGTCAGTAATCTGATGGCATTCACCTTGTCACCTCATTGATCTAAAACATCAGCCGAGCATATTCTCGGCAACACTTCACCGATTGGTAACCGCACCACCGCATCCGCAACCTCATCAAACCGAGTCGCTCCGGCATTGATGATCACCACCCTCGCGCCGGCATCAAGAGCGCGCGGTACTGCAGCCGCCACCGGGTAAACCTGCAGCGTGCTGCCGATGGCAATAAACAAGTCGGCTTCGGCAGCAACAGTCATCGCACGCTCGATCACCTCCGGAATCAACGGCTGACCGAAGGAGATGGTGTCGCTTTTAAGAAGGCCATTGCATGCGAGGCACTCCGGGTCTTCCTCTCCGGCTCGCACCCGGTCCAGCGTTTGCTGCATCGGGCCGCGCCAGCCGCAGGACAGGCATATCACGGTATGCAGCGTGCCGTGCACTTCGATGACCTTGTCGGCTGATACGCCGGCACGCTGGTGCAGACCGTCGATGTTCTGGGTGATCAGTGCATGCAGCTTGCTGCGTTTCTCGAGTTCGGCCAGCGCACGGTGGCCCGCGTTCGGTGCCGCGGTCCATGCCGGATGCGCAAGTCGCGACTGCCAGGACAGGCGGCGCACCTCGGGATCGCTTGTGTAGTAACGGATGTCCGACATGCGCTCGGCCTTCGGATTGAGCGTCCACACGCCCTTGGGTCCGCGGAAATCCGGAATGCCGGAGTCGGTGGAAATGCCCGCGCCGGTGAGCACGACGATACGCTGCGCGGCTTCGATCCAGTCGCGGAGGGTATCGAGTTCGGGATAACCGTTCATACACCGGATGATGCCGCAGCGCCGGAGGCCGCACCACATCGGCGCATGACCGCGCTGACATCAGGTTTAAGCCACAGCCTGAGCACCGATTTCAGGCTTAAAACGCCGGATTTGCGCGAAACACGCAATTTTCCTGATGCCTGGGTTAGAAAATTAACAGTTATTGCGTCGCAACAATGCAATAAATCCATGCTCTAATGGCTATGCAACATATTGATTTATATAGCCTTATAGATACTGATGTTTTTTCGCACAGCACCATAAAGGAGACCGTCATGAAAACCGCCATCACTGAAGCTGCCAGTAGCACCGAATTGCTGGCCCGCATCCACCTGACCGCCAGCGACCGCATCCGCGCCGAAGCCGCGTTGCTGCGCGGCGAAGCACTGGCCGATCTGCTGCTCGGCGCCGCACGAATCGTGAGGGGCTGGGTTGAACATCACCAGCAACACGCGACCGATCCGCGGCACCTGAAATCCGCCGGCTGATTCCAGCAAGCGGACGCGCTGCTTCACTAAAGCGGCGCTGATACAACATCGTCGACCGGTTGCGTGCTTGGCGCGACCGTGCGGGGGTTAGGCTGCGCCTGCGGCCGTTATAATCGGGCGGAAACATGCCGCTCGCCCTGCTCCTCGTCCTCTCCAGCATTGCCTTCATCACGATGAAGGGCAGCCGCATCCTGATGACGCTGTATGCGGTCAATCTGGGCGCCGGGCCCTTCGAAACCGGCATCCTGTTCGCGCTGTACGGTTTGTTCCCTTTTTTGCTGGCGATCGCCGCCGGCCGCCTCGCCGACCGATTCGACAACCGCCTGCTGATGTACTGGGGGCTGGGCACTTACACTGTCAGCCTGGTACTGCCGTATTTTTTCCCGTCGCTGGCAATGCTTTATTTCGTTGCGCCGCTATGGGGCTTCACCAGCATGCTGTGGGTGGTGGCTACACAAAACCTGGTCGGCGTGCTGTCGACCACCGAAACCCGCACGCGCAACTTCAGTTATTACAGCCTCGGCGAATCCACCGGCTCGGTGATCGGCCCTATCGCCGTCGGCCTGTCCATCGACACGTTATCTCACCTGCCGACCTTCCTGCTGGTCGCCGTCATTCCGGCGGTTTGCGGACTGACTGTCGCGTTCAAGCGCGATCTGTATCCGTCGACGGCCACTGTCGGCAGCGGCACGCAAGCACCGCGCAATATGAAAGATCTGCTCGCGCTGCCGGCTATGCGCAATGCATTGCTGTCGAACGCGGCGGTAATGACCGGCCTCGACCTGTTCAACCTGTACATGCCGATCTACGGCCACAGCCTGAAATTCTCGGCCACGACCATCGGCCTGATCATGGGCGCCTTTGGCGTCGCTGCCTTCGTCACCCGCCTCTTCATTCCGCCGATCACCAAGCGCTACGGCGAACGGGCGATGCTCGCCGGCGCGTTCATTATTTCTGGTGTGGCGTTCATGGCCTTCCCGCTGACCACCAGCGCGCCTCTGCTCGCAGCAAGCGCCTTTGTCCTGGGCCTGGGGCTCGGCTGCGGACAACCGCTGTCAATGATCCTGTCTTTCAATGCCGGACCGCCCGGACGCTCGGCGGAAGCAATTTCGATGCGACTCGCGGTCAGTTACGGCGCGCATGTGTTCGTGCCGCCAGCCTTCGGCGTCATCGGCGCCGCGGTCGGCGGCGTCGCCACCATTTTCTGGACGTGCGCCGCCATCATGGGCTGCGGATCATGGATCAACCGCAGCGCAGCCGTCGCTGCAGAACTCAAGGAGAAGTTGTGATGGCCAGTTATCCCGAACTCAAGGACCGTGTTGCACTGATCACCGGCGCCGCGCAAGGTATCGGCGCGGAAACCGCCCGCCTGTTTGCCTCTCAGGGCTGCAAGGTCGCCATCGTCGACATCGACGCCGACAACGGCAACAAAGTTGCTGATGCGATCGGTCAATCCGATGCAAATGCACGGTTCTTCAAAACCGACATTACCGACGCCGCATCGGTCGAGCAATGCATCGCCGGCATGGTCGCAGCCTTCGGCGGCATCGACATCGTCATCAACTGCGCCGGCGGCTACGGCCGGCTGGCGAGCGTGGAGGACATGACCATCGACGAATGGGACCGCACCGTGACGCTGAATCTGCGCAGCGTGTTCCTGATCTGCAAGATGGCGATCCCGCACCTGAAAAAATCCAAAGCAGGACGCATCATCAATGTGTCATCGATTTCCGGGCGTACGGTGCATGCCGCCTCGTCACCTGCCTACGGCGCTGCCAAGGCGGGCGTCACCCAGCTGACACGTTTTCTCGCCTTCCAGCTCGGCCCTGACAACATCACGGCCAACGCGGTGGCACCGATCACCACACTGACGCCGCGTGTCGCCGCACTGCGCAGCGAAGCCGACATCGAACGCATCGCCTCACAGGTACCACTGCGCCGGCTGGCTGTTCCCGAAGATCATGCTCAGGCGATGCTGTTCCTCGCGTCGGATGCCGCCGCGTACATCAACGGCGTGGTGCTGGATGTGAATGGCGGCCGGGTGATGATGTAATGTAGCGACCTGCGGTCACAACAACGCTTTTCCGGAGGAGAAAAATGTCGTTGAAACTGAATATCCTGGCTTGGTTTATTGCACTTGGCACCCAACTGCTGCCGTTAGCAGCGTGGTCGGCGAACGCTGCGTATCCAACGCGCCCGATCCGTATCGTGACCTCCGAACCGGGCGGCGGCAACGACATCCTGGCGCGGATCATGGCCGAAGGCATCAACAGCAGCCTGTCGCAGCGGGCGATCGTCGACAACCGCGGCATTGTCGCCGCGGAGATTGCTGCAAAGGCGGCGCCTGACGGCCACACACTGCTGGTCTATGGATCAAACATCTGGCTGACGCCGTTCCTGCGCAACAAGGTGGCCTGGGATCCGATCAAGGACTTCACGCCGGTGATCCTTGCAGTGCAGTTGCCCAACATTCTGGTAGCGCACCCAACTCTGGCAGCTAAATCGGTCAAGGACGTAATCGCCCTCGCCAAGGCAAAGCCGGGGGAACTCAACTACGCGGCGGGCACCATCGGCGTGTCGCCGCATCTCGCCGCGGAACTGTTCAAGGCTCTGGCCGGGGTCAATATCACGATGGTTCCGTACAAGGGGGGCGGTCCGGCACTCAACGGCCTGATCGGCGGAGAAACACAAATCATGTTCCCCAATGCCGGCGCCGCCATGCCGCACATCCGTTCCGGCCGTGTGCGCGGACTTGCCGTTTCAACCGCCAAGCCCTCGGCGCTGGTGCCCGACCTGCCGACCATCGCATCAACAGTGCCGGGTTACGAAACCATGGCGGTCATCCACATGTTCGCGCCGGCGAAAACACCAGTCGCGATCATTGACGTACTCAATCGCGAGACGGCGCGCACGCTGAACAAGCCCGAAATCAAGGAACGCTTGTTCAACATCGGCGCCGAAGTCGTCGCCAGTACGCCGGCTCAACTCGGCGCCTATATGCGCGCGGACATGGAAAAGATGGGCAAGGTGATCAAGGACGCCGGGATACACGAGTAAACAGGCACGAAGGCTCACCGTATCGGCCAGCCTTCGGTATTCACTGCCGCGGGATCAAAACCCCAGCGACTCACCCGCACCCAGAAGCGTCGCAATGCCGAGAATCAGGAAAATACCGGCAGCCACCCGGTGCACGATGGTGACCGGCATCCGGTCGGCAATGCGGTCACCGAGGATCACCGCTGGCACATTGGCGATCATCATGCCGAGCGTGGTGCCAAGAACTACCGGCACCACCGTCTGATACTGTGCCGCCAGTGCAACCGTCGCGATCTGTGTCTTGTCGCCCATCTCGGCCAGGAAGAAGGCGATCAGCGTAGTAACGAACACGCCGGCCTTCGGGAATTTGGCGTCGTTCTCGTCAAATTTGTCTGGTATCAGCATCCACCCGGCCATCGCAATAAACGAAATGCCGAGAATCCAGCGCAGGGTCTCCGGTCCGAGAATCGAAGTGATCCACGCACCGACCACGCCCGCCAAAGCGTGGTTGAACAACGTGGCAACCAGAATGCCGAAACATATCGGCCAGGGTTTGCGGAATTTTGCAGCGAGAATGAAAGACAGCAGTTGTGTCTTGTCGCCGATTTCAGCGAGCGCAACGATACCGGTGGAAATGAGAAAGGCTTCCAACTTGAACTCCTGGGCCGGTTAAAGACGGTTGACCACACCGCTTCTCCGGCCAATCCGAAGACGATATGGTCAAAGGTCTTGCCAAGTCAGAAACCGCTTGCACCATGACCCGGGAGCCAAGTGTGTTGATGCAAGCACCTCTCTAGGAGGGCGGCTACTCCCCAATGACCGGACGATTGTAATGGGCAGCCACCACCCCGTCTATTCGACCGCCTAAAACCCGAACAGCCCTTTCAGTGCCTTCACGCCTTCCTGCACCGCATCGGCCGCATTGGGCGTCGCCGAACTGCCACCCGATGCAGCGCCGCCGCTGCGCGAACGCGATCCGCTACCGCCCGTGCCTTCCTCACCGAGCATTGCTGCAGCGGTGGATTTGAATCGCACCTTGGCCGCCCACTCTTGGTTCCAAACGGCACTGGGATCTTTGGGGCGTGGCGGATGTACGAAGTTAGCCTCATCACCATAGGCGATGAATCGCAGGAAGGCTGCAGGCGCTGCCGCGACAAATTGCGCCGGCACCACGCACTCCGTCGTCGATGCCGACATCACCACGCGTTCCTTGATCAGCCGAGCGACTTCGGCGGGCGGCAGCCAGTTCATCAACTGGTCGCCGAATTCACGGCTGTTGCTGGAGCTCCAGAACACGACATCCTCTGTGCCTTCCTTACCGCCCATCGCCGTTGCGAAATAACCGTTGGCATTGGCAACACCGTTCCAGGAGAGCCGGATGCCGGCGCCGGATTTCGCCTGCGCCAGATTAACCGGCTCCATGAAATCGTATTTACCGTCGAGGGAAAAACGAATGTCGGGCGAATAGTTGCCCTTGACCTGATGGTCACCGCGCAAGGAAGCATCACCCGGCACGCGCTGGCCGTCGCGCTGGTTGGGCCAGTCGCCATAGGTCTTGCTGCGCGAAGCCGACGGCCCGCGCGGAACGTTGACGCGACGGCTGATCAGACCCTGCGGCACAACCCCCTGCGCGAGTTTTGAAAAATCAATCACATAGGGTTGGCCGGCGCCGGACTGCTCACCGCAACCCCAGAAAATCAGCATGCGGCCCCGCGGTTTTTCGAAATTCTCCGGCATGCCGTCTTCACGCGGTTCCGCGCGCTGGCGCTGCTGCGTTTCCAGCGGCAGGTTGGCCCCCATTTTCATGCCGGCAGGAATCTCGTGCGCCGCAGCCGGTGTACCGGACGCACTGCGCTGCGATCCGAGTTCCAGCCACATCGTGCGATTCGGTCCGCCGTCCATGCCGCCACCCAGCATCATGCGGCCTATGTCCATTGCCGACGGACCACCGCCGCCCCCCATGCTGCCCATCGGGAGGCCACTGGTGGTATCGACGCTCATCCAGTAGACGGCAATCGGCGGCGTGATTTTCTGCTGCTGGGTCAGCGCAGTGGCCGGGCAGAGCGCCAGCGCAGTGAGGGCATAACGCAATGAATTCTTCATGACTGCCTCCATGGGTGCAGGGTTCCGGAATTGTTGCCGCCTCCGGTCGCCGGGGATTTGATCCCGATCATAGTTTATCGCGCAACGCAGCGTGCAAACATCATTCGACGCATGCTAGGCTGCGCCACAAACAGTTCCGGAGGAGAACCGATGAAACGGATTCGCATGAACAAGCTGCGCGCAGCAGTCCTGCTCGCCGCTGGACTCTGCAGCATGAATTTCGCGCAGGCACAGAATTTTCCCAACCGCGCGGTGCGCATGCTGATTCCGTTCACGGTTGGCAGCGCTGCCGATGTGATCGCCCGCGCGATGGAACCGGCGCTGCGTGAACGTCTGGGCCAACCGCTGGTGATCGACAACCGCGCCGGTGCCGGCGGCAATATCGCCGCCGAACTGACAGCCAAAAGTCCTCCCGACGGTTACACGCTGTTCATGGGCACCATCGGTACGCAGGCGATCAATTACAGCCTGTATTCCAAGCTCAACTACCACCCGCTGAACAGCTTCACGACGATTGCACGTGTCGGTGACAGTCCCAATGTGCTGGTGCTCAATCCGTCGGTACCGGCAAAGTCGGTGAAGGAACTGATCGCTCTCGCCAAAGCCAAACCCGGCGTGCTGAACTACGGCACCTCCGGTGCCGGCACATCAGTACATCTGTCGGCGGAACTGTTCAACAGCATGGCCGGCGTGAAAACCGTACACGTCGCCTACAAGGGCGCATCGGAAGCACTGACCGCGCTGATCTCGGGACAGACCGACATCCAGTTCGCCAGCGTGTCGTCGGCGATTCCAATGATCAAGGCCGGACGACTGCGCGGATTGGGCGTGACCTCGCCGACCCGCGTCGCCGCCATTCCCGATGTGCCGACGATTGCCGAAGCCGGACTGCCAGGTTACGCCGCGGTGGCCTGGTACGGCATTGTCGGCCCGGCGGGCATCCCGACCCCGATCGTGGCGATTCTCAGCAAGGCCGCGCTCGACTCGCTGGCCCAGCCTGATGTGAAAACGCGCCTCGCCGCCTCCGGCGTTGAAGTGAATCCCGGCAACCCCGAGGAATTCCGCAAATTGATTGAAACGGAAATCCCGAAGTGGGCTGCAGTGGTCAAGGCCTCTGGCGCCAAAGCCGACTGAGTTTTGCAGCTCCAATAAAAAAGCCGTTCATCACGAACGGCTTTTTTGTTTCTGGTCGATGGAGTCAGGCGATTTTCACCGCAATCTTTCCAACCATCGCACTGCTGTCCATGCGCGCTTTCGCCGCAGGCAGTTCGTCAAAACTGAAAATACTGTCGATCAGCGGCTTGATGCGGCCATCAATGATCGCCGGCAGCACATCCCGCTTGAAGCCGGCCGCCGCCTCCGCCTTGCCGGATGCCGGCAGATGCGCATTGGACACGCCGAACACTTCCAGCCGCCAGGCATGCACGGCATTGAGATCAATCTCGGCCTTGAACACGTTGTCGACATAACCGACCGTGGCCAGACGCCCGCGGAAACCCAGCGTGCGCATGCATTCGGCAAACACCGAGCCGCCGACGCCGTTGATCACCAGATCGATACCTTTGCCGCCGTTCAACTCTTTGACCTTGTCGGCAAAATCCGGCTTGCGTGTGGCGATGCCGAAATCGAGGCCGATGGTTTTCAGCTTGTCGATTTTTTCCTGCGAACCCGAAGTGCCGATCGACTTGGCACCAATCAGTTTCGCCAACTGGATGCTCGCCATACCCGCCCCTGAGGACACGCCCATGATCAGCACGGTCTCGCCCTTCTGCAGCTTGCCGAACTGGTAGATCATTTCCCATGCGGTGATAAAACTGATCGGGATCGCCGCAGCTTCTTCCCATGACAGATGCGCAGGCTTGGGCATCATCTGCGCGATGTCCATCACCGCGTATTCGGCAAAACCGCCGCGTACACGGCCGAACACCGCATCGCCGACCTTGACGCCGGTAACGCCTTCACCGATTGCGTGCACGATGCCGGAGGCTTCACCACCGCCGAGTTTTTCGGGGCCGCCATGCACTACACCGCCGACAAACAGTTCACCGCGGTTCAGCGCGGAAGCATGCACCTTGATGACCAGTTCGCCGGCCTTGGGCTGCGGCACTGGTACATCACGGAATTCGAGAACGTTTTTGTGATCCTTGGTGACGATCCAGCAGGATTTCATAATTTTTCCATTAAAAACAATATTTTATATATTCTCGGCAAACCGGTTTATTCGATACCGGTCTCACGCACAATCGGTGCCCAGCGTTTCAGCTCCTTCTGCAGGAACTGCGTTGCGCGTTCCGGCGATGAGGTCGTCACCGCTTCGGCCCCGGCTTTGCGCAGAAACTCCTGCATGTCCGCCGACGCCAGCACTTTCTGGTTGGCTTGTGCGAGCGTATCGACAATCGGCTTCGGCGTGTTCGGCGGCAGGAAAATCGCGTTGAAGGCCTGCACCACCAGTTCCGGCATGCCGGCCTGGATCGCGGTGGGTACGTCGGGCACCGCCTTCAACCGTTCTTCGGAACAAATCGCGAGCATGCGGATGCGGCCCTGCTTGTGATACTCCAGCGGCGCCGAGCTGATCGTCGGCGTGTACATCGGAATGTGTCCGGCGACGAGATCGGTCAACCCCGGACCCGCACCTTTATACGGCACGTGCACAATATTGAGATCGCTGTTGAGTTTCTTGAACAGTTCGCCGGTCAGATGGGTAATGCTGCCGGTGCCCGCCGAACCGAAAGACAGCTTGCCGGGATTCTTTTTCGCAAAGGCCGCGAGTTCCTTCAGCGACTTCGGCGGCAACGACGGATGCACCGCAACGCCAGTCGGCACCAGCGTGATGATGCCCAGCGGCGTGAAATCCTTCAGCGGATCATAGCCAAGCTTCGGGTTGCCGAGCGGGCTCAACACGTGCGTCGTGGTATTGGCGATCAGCAGGGTGTAACCGTCGGGCTTGGCGCGCGCCACCTCCTGCGAGCCGATGCCGCCGGATGCGCCGGCGCGGTTTTCAACAATGATGCTTTGGCCGATGAGGCGAGACATATCCTGCGCCCAGCGCCGGCCAATGATGTCATTGACGCCGCCGGGTGCAAAGGGCACCACCAGCCGCAGCGTGCGTTCAGGATATTTGCCCTGGGCCATCGCCTGGCCGGGGGTCCATTGCAGCGCGACAGCTGCAAGCACGGCGACACCGCCGGACAGGATTGAACGATTAATCATGTTGTATTCCTCGGATTACATTGGTTTGTAACTGCTTTTTTGACTGCCGGACTGCGAGGGGGTTTGATGCTAATGGGTATCGCCTGCTGCCGCAACCGCGTCACCAATCAGCATGTTTCGCAAGGCCATTCGCGCCAGCCGCCGAGCAAGGGGAAATAAAGACCCAGCCGGATGGACTGCTCGCTGCTCATCAAGTCCCCTTGTGGGGCGCCGCCCGCCTGCAGCAGCCGTGCATAACGTTCGAGCTGTCCGCGATAACGCAGTTGCTCGTTGTCGAGAAAGGCGTCGACGTCGCCGCCTTCATGGGTGCTGGTCTTGTAATCAATGATCCAGCGCACACCCTGCTCATCAACAAAAGTGCGGTCGATCACAACATTGATACGCTGGCCGTCAACCAGTCCGGTGAGCCGCAGCTCCGAGCGTCCCTGCGCCTGCGCACCCAGCAGCCAGCGGCCGCGCTCATCGCTGACACAACGGATCAACGCCTGCTGCGCACGCGCAGCCGCCTCGGGAATTTCCGGTTCACCGACACCCTGCGCCGCCAGCGCCAGCCGGATCGCCGGCCCCAGCGCATGGATGCGCGCAATATCCCAGCCAGCGCCGCCCTCGTCAGCAATGCGCTGCAGCCAGCGGTGGACAACGCTGCCGACAAGACGCGCCGTTTCACCGACCCATGAGAATTCGAGATCATCCTGCGCACGCGCGGGTTCCGGCGGCGGCGTCCACGCGGCGGCCGGCGGCGGCTCGGGCAATTGCCAGCCGGACTGCAAGCGGCGCAGTTGTTGATCAATCACCAATGGCTGCGCACCGGCATCCTGCATCGGCGGGTCAATAGCCGGCAAGGCGGCCTCGTACTCCGACGACACCACCGGCCACAGTTTTCCCAGCAGCGACCGCGCCGATGGCGCCTTGATGCGCAGCCCATCTTCGTCAGGTGATAAACCGACGCTGCCCAGCAAGTGCAGTTGCCTTTTGGCGCGGGTCGCGGCCACATACAGCAGCCGCCCGTCTTCGAGTGCCTGCTTCTCGGCATGGGAACGCGCGATCCACTGGTAAATCGCGTCACCATCGTCACCCGCAGCATTGATCGGCGCGAGCAGCAGTTCCGTTGCACCGTGAATATCCGGTTGTTCTGTCCACAGGAACAGTTTTTTCTCATCGCTGCGCGGAGTCCGCGCCAGGCCGGGCACAATCACGACATCGAATTCCAGACCTTTGGCCTTATGGATGGTCATGATCTGCAGCGTGTCGTCGGCTTCGACATCGGCCAGCGCGTAAAGCTCACCGAGTCCGTCTTCAAACGCGGCGCGGTCCGGCAATTCCCCGGCTTCTTCATGGCGGTCGAGATAACGGAAAAACACTTCCGCGTCTTCGAGATCGGTTTCGTATTCCACGCAGGCCGGTCCGCCGAGCGCAAACCACGCACCCGCCACTTGCTCGCGCAACGGCGCACGCCTGCGTTGTAGCAGGCTTGGCGCCAACGCGGCCGATAATCGTCTGGCGCGCGCACGGCCGTCGGCAGAGAGTTGCGCAAGACGCGACGCATCATGCAGCGCATCCCACAACGTGATGGCTGGATGATCTGCAGCCAGCGTATGCAAATCGGTCAGGGTCAGACCGCACCACGGCGCGCGCAGCACGGAGAGCCAGGCCAGCCGGTCGCCCGGATGCGCCAGTGCACGGGTCAGCCCCAGCAAATCCTGGACCACCGGACGCTGACCCAGCGACTCGATATCGATGGCGCGGAACCGCAGTTTCGCCGCCTTCAGCGCGGGAACGATGGCGCGCAGATGTCCGCGGGTACGCGTCAGTATCGCAACCTTCACAGCCGGATCAGCGGCGCGTGCAGCCAGCACAATTTCCGCAACCTGCTTCGCCTCCGCAGAGCCGTCGTCATCGAACAGGGGATGTACTTGAACGGCGGTGCCGGGCAATACGGCACGGGTCGGTACAGACGGGGTGTAAGGCACCGCGCCGGAAACGATGTTTTCTTTCGCCGGCAATACGCGCGCAAACGCGGCATTGACCCAGCCAACGATTCCCGACTGCGATCTGAAATTCGATGACAGCGCAATCGGATGCAATTCGACGCCGGCAATGCCTTCGGCTCGCGCACGGAGGAACAAGCCAACCTCCGCTTCACGGAAACGGTAGATCGACTGCATGGGATCACCTACAGCAAATACGGTGCGTCCGTCATCCGGAAGCCAGCCCGCGGTCAATCGCGCCACCAGTTCGTACTGGCTGATGGAGGTGTCCTGGAATTCGTCAATCAACAGATGATGGATGCGGTAATCCAGCGCCAATGTCAGATCGGTCGGTGCGTCTTCAGTGCCCAGCGCCAGCAGCGCACTCTGTGCAACTTCGGTGAAGTCGACTTGCCGGCGCGACTGGAACACCAGTTTCTGCTGCGCGGCAGCCTGCGGCAACAGGCGCAGGATGGCGCCGAGCACCTGCCACTGGCTGTCACTGTATTGCGCCGGCGGCAGCTGCCGCATGTCCGCCAGCGCCATACGCAGATCCGATGCATCCTCCAGCGCCGCGAACAAGGCCAGAACACGCTCCTTCCAAGGCTGCGCCTCCTTGCCCGCGGGAAAACCTTCATTCTTGGTCAGACGCTTGCGCCACGATCCGTCCGCGGTCAGGAATACGCCAGCCAGCGTCGTCCAGCCTTCAACTTCATCGGAAAAGTGCCCCAACCCCAGATTGCCGAAGGCAAAATCCGCCAGCGCGAACCATTCAGCTTCGATCTGCCGCGGAACCGCAATGCGCAAACGCTCCAAAGCCAGATCGCGGGCATGCTGCAATGCTGCTTCGAGTTCATCCCGCTCGCGGCCATGGACATGACGCAGCCACTGATCTCGCCGCGCCAGCATGTCGACCAGCAGGTCCTCGGTCCGTGCAACATCGTTGTCGAGGTGGGCCAGTACCGTTTCAACGTCGGTCGCAACGGCAGCGTTTTCATTGACCAGCGCAATCGTCGCCTGCGCGGCCTGACGATAAAGCACCTCGGCGTCTTCTACACTGTCAGGCTGCGCGCCAAAACGCGATAGCACCGGCATCTGCCGCGTCAGGCCGGCGCACAGGGAATCAATGGTCTGGATACGCAGCTGAGCGGGATTGTGGACGAGCTGCCATCCTGCCTCGCGATCACGCTTCAGCGCGGCGGCGGCCAGTTGCAGTGTCAATCTCTCATGCTCGGATTCCGGCGCTTTTTCCGACTGCGCATCGACGAGCGCCTGCAGCACGCGCTCACGCATTTCGCCTGCGGCTTTTTTGGTGAAAGTCACCGCAATGATTTCTTCCGCATTGTTCACGCGCGCAAGCAGCAGCAGATAACGCTGAATCAGCAACTCGGTTTTACCCGAACCGGCGGGCGCCTGCACGATGAAGGAGCGTCGCGGGTCCAGTGCTTCGCGGCGTTGCGCGAGATCGGGAATGGCTGCCGTCATTCGCCGCCCTCCCCTTCGGTCACCGGTTCTCCCAAGCGTTCACGGATGCGGCAGAACGGCTGCTGGTCACAGAACTGGCAACTCTGCGGATACCATTTGGGATCCACTGGGGAAATACCACCGGCAAACTGCGAAGCGATGCGCTGCAGATTCTCGCCCCAGACCGCCACCAGATCCGTCCACGCCGGATACTGTTCGTTAAGTTTGGAGTTGGCATGCGCTTTGATGCCGGGCAACAGGTCACCGTCGCGCGCCAGTCCTATATAGGCCATCTTGCCGGTACGCACCTGCGCAAAAGCCACGGCGGCAGCTTCCGGTTCTGCAGTCAGCAGATACAGCGGCAGCTGCGGCTCCTCGGGACGTTCGCCGAGCATGTCTCCGGCATTGGCCTTGCCGGTTTTATAGTCGATGATGATGCGGCGCCCGTCTGCGGTTTCATCAACACGGTCAAGCCGCGCATTGAGCTGTAGCCCACCGATGGCCATGCCGCGTTTGTCCTCGACCGCCAGCACGGTAAATGCACTACGCTTGCGGTCTTCATCCAGCCATGCACTCGCCAGATTCATCAGGCGCCGCTTTTCGATATCGGCAAAACGACCCGACAATGCAGTCGGTCGCTCGCGCCGGATGCGCTCCATTGCCGCATCAGCTGCGGCATTGAGCAGAGCATTCAGCGCATCGGCACTCAATGCCTGCAGCGCATCGCTGCTGCGCAACTGCTCCCACACTTTTGCCAGCACGTTGTGCACCAGCGTGCCGCGCTCCAAGGCATCCAGTCCGGCATGCGGCACTTCCGGCGTTTCAGCCTGCAGACGATGCCGGGCCAGTGCACGGAAAGGACATGCCGCCTGATCCTTGAGCAACCCGGTACCGCCGCCGGCGACATGGCCATCGGCAAGCGGAGGCGCTTTTTCATCCGGTAGCCGTTCAATATCGCGCAACGCATGAATCGCCTCGCGAAAATCGGCATAGTCCCGGACTTCAGTCTGCCCGGCATCCACTGCAGCAATCAAGGCGCTGGGGCGCAGTTCACGATCATCCTCCTGCAGCGCATGACTCAGCACCACTTCATCCGCAGAGGCACACCAGCGTGCGGTGATGCCGCGCGCCGCCGCCAACGCATCGGCCGGTGAGGATTGCGGCAGTCCCGCAGCACGCTGCACCACCAGCGGCAGAAAAGCATTGGGACGCTGCGGGGGCGGCCAGTGCTCGTCATCAAGACCCATTACCCACAGACTGTCAAAAGTCAGTCCTGAAGTTTCAAGCACGCCGAGAATCTGGATCGGCACATCGGGGGATTCGGGCTGAAATGGCGAGTCCGACGCCATCCTCCGCAGCCGCGACAGCGCTTCCGCATACGCCATCCGCGGAACCACACGGTCCAGTGCAGCGAATCCGGCGATCACGTCATGCCAGCGTTTCAAGGTCTGGTATTCCGCCGAATCGAGTGCACGTTCACCGGGAAATCCGGCCGCTGCCAGCGCTTCCGAAATCGCACGCGCCCACATCGATGGCGCCTGCGTGCCGAACAACCGGTTTTTGCGGAACTCGGCCAACGCCGTCAGATGTCGCGCCAGTTGCGGACAATCCGCACCATGCCTAACCACCAGATGCTGCAGGCGTTCCAGCGATATCGCTGGCTCAACACGGCCGCGGAGTTCGACATCGAGCCGCGCGCGTGCGGTGCGCTCCGTTTCAGCACCGGCAATAAACGGCGAGCGCAGCACGCGGCTGGCACGCTCGTACTCGGTCTCGCGTCCGGCAAGCTCCAGCAGCAGCATGGCGGTGCTGACCAGCGGGTAGTCCGTCAAAGAAACGCCCAGCGAAAGATTGAAAGGCAATAC
>JAULBY010016190.1:0-20901 GCA_032358315.1 Ophiocytium majus
GGATGCTTCTGAGTAACACAACAGCAAAGGCTTACTTGTCGGTGGCGCCAGGAGGTGGGCGCGGGTGCGGCAAGGCCAACAAACGCTCACTGCTCATATATATACATATGTATTGTATATATATATGTATACATGGAGCGCGCACCCACCTGCAGGATGGTGTTGACGACGTTGCTGCTGGTGCATGAGATGGTGGGAACGACGGAGTGGGACAGCGCCTTTGTGATGAGGCTGGTGTTGATGTACACCACGTGCAGGGAGCGGGGGGTGCGCGCCGCCCGCCGCAGCCATGCCTCATACTCCAGCTTCTCCGCTGATGCCGCCAAACTGAGCGCGGTGGCAACAACATTTACAACATTTTCCAGGGGTGTGAGACACCGCTACAACATTTTTCAGGGGTGTGAGACACCGCTGACGCCGCCAGACTGAGCGTGGTGGCAACAACACCACAGGGTGATTTGCAACAGGTCAGGGGTGTGAGACAGTTCAGACAGCTCACATTACAGTTCACTCCAGCTTCTCCGCTGACGCCGCCCAGCTGAGCGTGGCAGCTAGCCCATAACAAAAAGGTGGTATTAAACTTGGGGTATGTTACATACCAGGTGAGGATTACTTCAGTCAAAGCATTATTCAACCAAACTTGTGGCGCGCAAGCAAAAACTCACGTGATGCAGGCCAGAAGTGCTTCCAGTTGCGAACGAGGCAGCTGCAACAGCTTACATTGCAGGTGAAAGGTGACACTGCAGCTAGAGCGGGCATACATGCTGCCGCTAGGCTGGCACCACAGTGACAGTTTCACAGTATGACTAGTGGATGGAGGTAGCAGGTAGGCAGCAGCAGCCGCCGTATTTTTTGGAAGTGTCTTGCATATGGGGTTTGCAATCGGGCATGCCAACACTGCAGCTGCGTGTGGTATGACACGCACCAGCAAATACCAATGACCGTCCACATTGTGAAGGATTCGCTGCCAAAATACTCTGCCATGGCTTAAACGAAATACAGCACGTATGATAATTGTGCAACAAAGTGCTATGCCTATGACTGTGCTGTAACACATGAGTCCGCGCTTGCAACCACAGCACAACCTGTAGCGCAAACACTGCGGCTACAGGCCTGCTCTTCACTGCAGCCACTGCCTGTTTTCCAATGCCTTGCCTGCTGCTCGTTCACACGCACCTGCACCCAATCTCCCTTTCGCTGAGGCGGTAAACTGGAACATCCTTGAAGCCACTGGCATTCAGAGTCGCTTTCACACTCTCGCTCATGAAGTCCACGCCAAGGCAGGCGATAGATTTCGCCCCGCCTTGCGCCATTTTAACAGCCGCGTCTCCCATGGCCAGCGAGTCCGCCACCGTCACGTGGGGCCACCGCAGGGAGGACAGGGTGCCCTGCAGCTCTGCGTCCATGTAAAAGTGCGCCACCACGCCCATGCGCTTTTCCTCCAGCAACTTGTCCAAATCAGCAACCGTCTCGGCGTGCGGCTGCATGAAGGAGGCCTGCGTCTCGGCAAAGGGCCCTCTCGCAGACACCCCCTCCGCTGTGATGGCCAGGGAGGGGAAGGGATCGGGCTGAGAGGTGCCCACCCGCATGGCAGCCGCGCTGGAAAGGGATCGCCCCCGCTGCTGCATTGCTCCTGCAGCTGCCGCTGCTGGTGCCGACTGTGCGGCTCGGCATCGCCGCACCAGTGCTTCGCCCGAGGCTGTGAGGATGCGAGCGCCCCGGGCCACCACCATGGCTGACGTCAAGCTGCCAGCGCTCGACTAGCTGCCTGCCTGTCTCTCCGGGCCTGCGGAGAGTGGCAAAGCAGTGGCGGCAGCAGCGGGGGAAGGTGCTTCTGTCATGGAGGGTGGGCAACACTGGTGGGTGGATGGCCGGCGAAGCACACGCCAGCACAACGACAGCAGCAAGCGGCTGGGGCGCTCGCCTGCGCTGGACGTTTGCCTGCTACCCCGCTCCGCTGCGCACCGCAACGCCCCGCGCCGCCTGTGTGCTGCCGCGAGCAAAAACCTTCAGCGACGTGTAAAGGAGTGATCTGTGTCACACTTGCGCACTTCGGCCATACGGCGGCGATTCCTGAGGCGGAACCAGGCGTTTGAGGGCGAAACCCTGAGCCTCGAGGATGCCAATTGGGCAACAGTCGTCACACGGCGAGCACGCAGCACCGGCAAGGTAAGTCCCTGCGGACGGGCAACACGGCAGCGGCAGCAACTACTACTGCTTTACTTGGCGTGGCCACCGCGCGGTGCCGCTTGCCTTGTCGCTGACTCCGCTCGGGATTTGCTGCACACGACTGAAACTTTTGGGCGCGGGCACACTGACGACACCACACGCACAAGTGGGTGTGTATCACACTCACCGCTATATCAGCACTGCGTTATGCCGACCAGCGACAGTAGTGTAACAAGCTCTCGGCCCCTTACATGCGTCGTCTTGCCGGGTACATCAGCGTTTTGGGCTGCATGACCATCACGTTGAACTGAAGGCGCACCCTACGGGTGTCGCGCTGAAAAACCACAGTTACGCACCAGCAGTGATGCAGCACCGCCACCGCCGTACCACCACCGACAGCAGTAACACCAGCGGCACCATCACCGACAACGCCCCCAAGACTGCCACACGCAGCAGGTATTTCTCTTCAAGCGACTGCCGCTGTTCTGCAGCGCGCAGCAGCATGCCCTAAGTCAAACACGCACGACCCCTGTTTGCCTACAAACAGGGTTGTGTGTTATCATAACTTCATAACTGTTTGCTGGCTGTGCAAATGTCGTCCCCCCCCTGGTGGTGCGCAGGTGCAGTCCTTACCACCTGCTGAGCACCAGCAGCCATCTACACACCTGCTCAGCAGTACACAGGCCACAGCCACAGCTTCTGCAGGCCAGCAGCTGGGGCCTGTTGCAACGTCGTTAAACAACAGGCGCACCGCGTTGGCTGAGCAGCTGCGTTGCTGGGCAGAATGGGCGCTGCTGGCGATGGCATTGCTACTGCCACCAGTGGTGAGCGCCTATCGTTTGTGGAGGCTCAGTTCAGCGAAGATGTACGTCAGCTGGCGGGCATGCTGAAAGGGTTTGCGGATCAGCTCAAGGAGGAGCTGTCACAGCCAGGGGTGAGAGCTGCTGAGCACCACAAATGCTTCAGAAGTACTTCAGTAGTATGCAAGTACCTCATAAGTATTTCAGAAGTATGCTGTTGGTGTGGTGTGACACTGTCAGCTGCTGGTCAGCGCATCAGCCGCACCAGCAGCAGCGGCAGGAGCACAGCTGACTTGTGTTTCACCTTGTGAATGGTGCCTGTGCCCACATAGTGCATGACTTGGTACGGGCTGGGTGCAGAGTGCAGTATCAATACCAAGGCAACAAACACATGCCACTCTCTTCAAGTGATAGGCAGGCCTGCACCGGTGGTACGCGTCAAAGGCATCAACAGCAGGCTGTGCGGCATCGCAGATGCATGCCACTCTCATGCACCATGCTAGAACATGGCACCAAGCCATCACCACTGCCTTCTGCATGCGTGCTGTACGATATCAACTGCACCCCCTCTGGGATGTGGTACCGGTACCCTGTGGCACCATCAGCCATCGCGTCAGCACTTCTCTTAAACTCCGCTTGGGCTTGGAAAGCCCCGTGCACATGGTGTGAGGTAGGCACTCCAGACGGTGTGCGCGACTGGCAAAAGCATGACCAGGCACACCACCCTGCCCTGTTATGTAGTACTTCTGAAGTACTAATAGTGCCGGCCATGCGGTTCACCAACGCCCCACCTGCCACCCTGCACACATGCCCTTCCCCGCCACCCCCCCCTCCTGCGCTGCCAGGAGGACACCCTGAGGCTGCTGGCCTGCCTGGCGGCGGTCAAGGCCACCCACGAGAAAAAAGCGCTGCTGGAGCTGGAGCGTCAACTAGAGGTTGAACCTGATCACCACTCGCGCTGCATCTGTGCGGCCGCGCAGCCACAGGTGCAGGTGGTCGCCCGTGGGTACCACTTTGCGGCCTTTGCGACGGCCTCCTATGGCATAGGTGGGTGTGGGCGGGGGGTGCTGAGAGTGTTTGTGTCTAGCTCAGACCGTGGGCTCTGCTGCTGCCCACACAGTACGTGTTTTCGCGCCATGTGCAGACTGTTGTTGTGAAGACGCACACATGATGGCCAAAATGGCCTATGGGTAAAAGAGAGAGTCTCCTTCCTCTGTTGTTAGACAGAAGGGGCAGGGTGCTGAGAAGCACAACCCAAGGTTGGGTGCAGAAGTGGTCTCGTTCAGGTTGGAGTTTCTAAGATTTCGGAAGTGAGGAAGGTCCTGGGGTCAAAGCTAGGCCAGATTCTGACACTGTCCGTTCAAGAAGATACTATTTTGTTATGAATACCAGTGTAATATCTTGTGTCATACCTCAGACACCATGGCAGTGGCAGAGCTGATGTCTACTGCACGCACCGCGTGCCACTCGACTTGCCATCCCTCCATGCAGCCTGCCACACCACCACAACCGGATCCAGGTAGAGAGGCACGCGGAGCGGCAGGCCGACCCTCCGTAGCATATACCGCCGCCTGGAGTCCCTACCTCACACCGCCGCCACTTCCCCATCACCCCTGCCGCACTGCCGTTTCTGGCGCAGCTGGGAACCCTCCTCAGCTGATGGAAAAGGCAGCTGCTGCCATCCGCAGTGGCGTAGGCGGTGTTCCCAACCCTCTGGAGGCTAAGCGGGAAGAGATGGAGCGGTGGTACATCAGCCAGCACGTGCAGGTGGCACTGGAGGACGTGGTGCTGGTGCAGCCTTCGGACACTGTAGAGGCAAGCCTGCATGTGTGGCATATGTGCCCTTGGACAGTCTTGCGGTAGTGTTGTATGGTTAAGAATCGCAGTGCTGCTGCTCACAAAGGGGGTTGTTGTAATACGCGCGGCTGTAGCATGTCTCAGTGCACAAGATGGCGTGAAGAGATGGAGCGGTGGTACATTATAATACATACCTACTAGAAGTATATACATAGCCAGCACGTGCAGGTGGTGCTGGAGGGCGTGGTGCTGGTGCAGCCCTCAGACTCTGTGGAGGCAAGCCTGTGTGTGCGACATGAGTGCACACAGAAAAAGAAAGGCATACGGTAGTGTTGTATGGGAAATGGCAGTACCGCCGTTCACAAGGGGGGTTGTTGTAGTAGTACGCGCGACTATAGCATGGCTCAGTTCATGAGCTGGCGGTGATGCTGGTTGCGATGTTTCTTGCGCACTTGTAAGTGCTCAGTTGAAGTACCGGTAATGTACTGTACAGCTGTGTATGCAAATGCTGCTGCTGCAACCTTCAAAAAGTGTTGGTGTCCATGCGGCTACAACACGGCCGTCCGTCTGGTGCTGATGCTGCCGCCAGTGTGTTACCGTCCGTCTGGTGCTGATGCTGCCGCCAGTGTGTACATCTCAGGGCATACAGTAGCACCTACATGCAGCCTACCATGTAGGTGGCGTTGGTCACGGCGTGCAGTGCCTTAATGAGCAATGATCACTGGGGGAGCTTGTCACCAGGACTTGCCACAACTAAGGCACTGCGCCTGGAAGAAGTCAAGTGCACTGCTCAGTAGTACATCTCAGTAGTATTACCCCCCCACAAGTGACCATCAGGGCGAACGCAACCCACAATAACCCATGCCACCACGTCTACTCCCCCCCCCCCCCCCCCCAACACGCACACACACACACTTGCAATCCAAGTAGCTCATGCGACCACGTCTGCTCCTCGTTGCCCACTCACACACATACGTACACGCACTCGCAGGTCCGCGCCCACTGCGTTGTGGTGGACCACTCCACCCGCAGCGTAGTCGTCGCCATTCGCGGCACGCACTCCCTGGTCGACTCCATGCTGGACCTCCTCCTCGACACAGTGCCCTTCGCGGGGGGACAGGCCCACAGAGGCATTGCGCGCGCCACCGAGTACTTCTGGGCCGCCACCGGCCCCGCCATCACTGCACAGTTGGCCGCCCACCCCGGCTATGTGCTGGTGCTCACGGGGCACAGCCTGGGGGGGGGGGTGGCCCTGCTGCTGGCGCTGCTGCTGCACGAGAGGGGTGCAGTGGCGGCGCGCGTGTGCGTGTATGCGTATGGGGCGCCGCCGGTGTTTGCGCCACGGTCGGTGGTGCCGCGGGAGGTGGCGCGGCACACGTGGTGCTTTGTGAACCGGTGAGGGCTGCTGGACGCTTACAAACTTTCTAGGAATGCATACTTCTGAAGTAATTAGAATTACTTGGCGTCATCTTATAATCATAATAATGATACCATAACATGTAAGATGGGTGTGATGAGATGGCTGGCGTACGCTTCCAGCGCCGCAGTGCAACTGAGGCAGCGGCAGAGCTTGTATTGACAGGCTGTAGAGTGATGTCAACAGAGCTACCGAGATGTAAGCAACCAACGACAGTAACTGTCAGCGGTGCGCGGTGCCGGCGGCGGTGGCGTGGCGTACGTGGTGCTTTGTTAACCGGTGCTGGGGCGCTGGGCAGTCTGCTGAGCACGGCTGGTGTGGCATGGGGCATGGGGTTTGCGGATTGTCCACAGCAGGTTCGCACCTGTGCAGTCTTATGTGCGCCTTATTGCCGCATTTGCAGGCCTGTGCCGCTGCTTGGTGTCAGGTGCCACAGCTACGCTCCATGTGTGTGCAGCTGCTGCTGAGCAGGCATTTGTTGTAGACACACACACACCTCTCGCAGGTGTATGCTGCCATCATGGTCCCAGCTCCTCTGCTCCCAATCGACACTTTTTTATTCAGCGACCGCACCCACTGCACACTCCGCCGCCAATCTGTGCTCAACAGGTGCATACCCCCCGTGACCCCTATTCCTGGTATGCAGGCGCCGCACCCAGTGCGCACCCGCACTGCACCTCGAACCTCTGCACAACGACAGCATTTCTCCCAGTGCCTGTACTCCTGGTATGCAAGGCGCAAGAAAATAGTGAAACCTGTGCTCAACAGCCGCATTGTCTCTTATGCCTGTACTCCTGTACACGTATACAATGCGCAAGAAAATAGTGAAATCTTGTTTTCAACACCAGCATTTTCTCCCCCGGGCCGTGTCTGTACTCCTGTACATGCATGCAGGGCGGACATCGTACCGCGGTCAACGCTGGCCTCGGCAGCTCGGCTCCTGTGCGCAGCGCGGCGTGTCGCCGATCTGGACCTGGCACCTCCCCTCATGATGCGCTTCCTGGTGCTGCACAGCCTGTACTCACAGGTGCGGGGGGACCTCGCTTGTGTTGCTGGTTTAGGGAGTGAGTCTGTCGGCACACGTATACGCACATGTATACTTCAAAGTGCTTCATACTTGTAAAATGTAGTACTTAAAGATATAAACGTAGTACTTCTGACGTACTTCGTATGTTTACAATGTATATGCTCCCTGCATCGGAGGATGGTATGCTAACTGTGCAGGTTTCCTGAGAACGTGCTGGTTCTCTGACCGTGTTCTTTGCTGGCGCCTCTACTGCACAGCCTGTACTCACAGGTGTGGGGGATGCTCGCGTGTGTTGCTGGTTTAGGGAGTCATGTATTCACACTTTATGTAGTCTAGTACTTTTACAAGTGTAGTTAGTGATTGTATACATCGAAGTGTACATGTACTTGAGAGTATATACAGCGCGCATGTACTCCCTGGATCAGATAACAGTCCCCAGAATGTTCCAGATGTCATCTGGTTCTCTGGGAATGTTCTTGCCCTGGCGCTCTACTCACAGGTATGTGAGGGCCACTGTGTTTGCACCGCCGTTGAGTGGGGGGGCATGGTTTGCGCAAGCTGCTGTTCTCATAGCGTGTGTGACGTGCGCAACACGCAGGCAGAGTTCCGCTGTGTGCTGAGTACATATTGCCCACACCTGTAGGTTGTGCTCACTCTGGTGTGCCACAACCTGATGATTTGTTGCAGTTTTCATGTCATAATGCTTTTGCCTTGTGGTGAGCCCACACACATGCAACCGTGACAGGCTGCGTCAACGGCGAAGCAGGTTGCAGCAGCAGCCAGTGCCTATGTAAACTTCAGTACTTCATAAGAAGTGTATACTTCGGTGTACACTGCTAAGGTTCAATCAAACTTATGACAGCCATTTGTCATGCACTCCCCACGACAGGCTGCACCAACAGCGAAGCAGGTTGCAACGGCGGCGGCGCGAGAGGCAGAGGCCGCCAGGCAGGACACCGCCGAGGCCTCCAAGCCAGGCGTGGTGGAGCAGATCGGCCAGGCAGTGGCAGAGACGGCTGCAGCCGCCAGCGAGGCACTGGTGTTGGTGCGGGGGGGGGCGGGGGAGGCGGTTGCGGCGGCGGTTGAGGGGGCGCTGGACAAGACCTGTGCTGAGTATGGCGAGGGGTCGCATGAGGTGGAGAGCAGAGTGGAGGAGGCGGTGTGGGGCGGTGATGATGAGGGTGATGGTGTTGACAGCGTGAGTCAGGGTGTCGATCTGGCTAGTGTCGTTTGTGATGATGTGTGTAACATTTGTAGGAAGGAATGGGGGTGGCGGCATTGACAGTGTGAGTCATGCATGGGAGGTGGTCTGGCTAATGTTTTCAGTCATCATGTGTATAAACTGTGCAGAGGGGAAAGAGGGTGGCGGGTGGGTGGGACTCGCAGCTTGGGTATTGCGTCCTTGTGTGTTGCTTGGTCCTACTTGTAGTTGTGAAGGCTTACACTATAGGCGTGAGGGGCAGTTTGGGGCTTGGCAGTGCTGGTGTGCCACACAGGGCTACACTGTGCACTGCATGGCAAGCGTGTCATTGATGCAGCATCGCAAGCACGGTCAGTGGTGCGTTGCGCGGGTGTTGCTGCAGCCCACATGTGTGTGGTCTCGACATGTTTGCACGTTGTCATTGTGCTGCACGGCTGTCCCAGCTTTGGTGGGCACGCTGACCAGCAAGCTTCCTCGGGCCTGCCGTTTCATATTTTCGAATGCTCTATAGCACTGTGTTGCGTACGACTCATATCATATGCCACTGTGTGATGGGTCCTTGCGCACCTGGAATGCCAATCATGCGACTACAGAAGTCCTTCATCACACTCTCCGCGTGGGGCGCGAAAGCCCCTGTGCATGATGCCGTGTGCGAACAGTGAAATCATGGTGCAGCATGCTGTCCCCGTGTCGCTAGCCGACTGGACCGCAATGCTCAGCTAGCTGCAGTGTATGTACTAACCCCCCACCCCCCCACCCCCCTGGCGCCTGCTCAGCAGAGCAAGTACCAGCAGCTATACGTGTATGGGGAGGTGGTGTGGCTGCAGCACATTGGCGAGGCACCACTGGACGGTGCCGCCGAGGATGCATTGGTGGCCATGGATGACGTGGCGCCCCTGGTGCTGTGTCGGAGTGCAATATTCAACCCGGGGGAGCGCATCTACGACATGCAGCTCAGCGCGTCGTGCCTCTGCGACCACAGGCAAGTTACAACTTGAAGTAAAGCCTCTTGTGCTGTGCCGAAGTGCAATATCCAGCCCGGGAGAGCGCATCTATGACATGCAGCTCAGCGCGTCATGCCTCTGCAACCACAGGCAAGCTACTTGTACGTGAAGCCGTATCACAACTTCAAGTACAGTGGGATCCAGGCCCCCTGCGTGCATGCGCGCCTTTTCATGTTATGACGCGGATGTGAGCGAGGCTTGCGTTTTAAAGGGTCCTGTCGCGCACATGGTGCCATGCACCGCCGCCTTGCAGCTTCAGTTTTGGCCAGGAAGAGCGGCATGTGCTGCCAGCGTACCCACGCTTTGATAATGACTTGGAGTTACTTTGCTGAGCAGTTGAGTTTGTGTCAAATCCCGTATGCAACAGCGCAGCTGTGCGGGCAGCGATAGCCATGCCAATGGCCGCCAACACCTGTCGTTAGTGATGGGGTTAAGTTCGTTATATGGTACAATTTATGTCTACATACTTCTTTTATTTATGTCTACATACTTCTACGCCCAAAAACTCGGTGTACAGTGTGTTTGCCGTATAAATACGCTCATTTGACCATGTCATAAGCACGCCGTATTGGTAAACATACTTCGAAGTACGCTATATTGTGTGTGATGGAAAGTTCAAATGCTGTCAGCCTGTCACCCATCACTACCTGTTGCCTGTTGCGCACCATGCGCGGCATTGCCACCCACTGCTGCCATTCCCGCACTGCCCCCCCCCCCACCACCGCAGGTCCGACGCGTACCAGGCCGAGCTTGGCGCGCTGGTGCAGGCCCTCACTCACCACGGCAAGCTGCTGCCGGAGGCCTGCGCAGGCACGCGCGCCGCCGCGACGGCAACGCGCCTGCTCGCAGCCAGTGCGGCAGCCGCCTCCAGAGATGGAAAGAAGAGGGAGTTGGAGTGGTCGACGGTTGCCATGTGGACCGCTGGAGTGGTGTGCGTGACGGCGGTCGTGGTGCGCGTGTACATGGCGCGCAGTGCGCAGAGCCACTAGGCGTGTGTGTGCTGCCGCGGTGGCATGGCAGTGTGCTCCGGGCAGGGGTGGCACAGTGGTGGCTGGTGGCGTGGGGTTGTGGCAGTTGTGAGCTGTTTTTGTAAGGTGTGGTATTTTTGGCTCGTGTGGGTGGTGCTGCGGGTTGTGGTGTGGTGTTTTGTTGGCGCCATGTTTATGTGCGCACAGCCTGTGTCGGCTAGGCGCATGGAGTACATGGCAAGCAGTCTTCTGAAGTCTTCTGAAGACTGCCGATTTTTTGCTTCCATCAGGTTTGAAAGGATGACTTTCGTACACCTCATGCCAGCAGTTGTACCTCAACTCCAAATTTGAAGCGTGTTAGTGAATGGTACTGACAAGTGCATCCTGGTCACTGGCTGTGGACGCCACTATTGCTGCTGTGTCGCTCAACTTGTTCATCGCATGCACTGCCACACTTGCCTGGCCTTCATAGTTTTCCTCGGAGCGATTGCATTGGCGGTTCAGCACAACTGTTGTGTACCCGTCCCTCTGGGGGCGCATCAGAGACTGGCCTTGGAGAAAACAAATCCAGGCATAGTGTCCATCTGTCACTGCGTTTTTATGGACAAGATGGTGCATGGTGACACAAACTGATGCCACACAACTGTAGGCATGCCCGTACGCCTGCTGTCTTGTTGAGAAATTTATTATGGAAGCTAACACTTGGACTCTATTGTGTGTAAGCTACATCACTCTATGCACTGGAAATCTTGGGCCCAAGGCGTGGGCACAGGTTCCGATTGGCCCCCCTTGTAGGTTTCTGCCCTGCTTCATGAATGAAGGACGAGGTCTATTAGGAGGGGGTTCCCAGTGTGTTTCCACCGGGTGTTTCCCCCCCTGGGAAGACCCCCCCCCCCCCCCCCCCCCGGCCTTGGCCCCTTTAATGTCACTTGTGTTGCGCGGCAAGCTGAGGTGTGGGGTGGTGCAGGCGGAGTGGCCTGCAGCTCGGCCGCCAGGATGGCGCACGAGCAGCTGCTAGATGACCAGCTCTTGGACGAGCTGGACAACGGTCCTGAGTGAGTGCACTCTCCCCCCCCGTGCCGCACCCCGCGTCCTTCGTTTGCCACATCTGAACATGTATTGTGTGGGAGCTTAGGCCACCATGCCCTGCTACCGTGGGTTGGTGGATGCGGCGGTGGCGTGTGTGGGGTGCAACACGGCTTGCAGCCCATGCCTCCGCCTGGCCCCTTTGCTCATGTTCCCTAGCCTTCCGCGTCAGCTCAATAGTATTTTGCTTGGTATCCATGTGTGTGAACAAACGACGTTGGTCTCATATCACGACCCCCGTCCGACGCGTTGTGCCCCTGCCGCCTCACGCCATCCCCCACGCCACCCGGGCGCCGCAGTGAGGAGGCCCCTGATGCCCCCCTCACCGCCAGCTCCGCCTTCACCTCGTACATGAGGCGGGCCGCCATGCCCGTGGCGCGAGGCAACACCGGGCCGCTGGGGGACACGGGCGCTCCGAAAACGACGAGCGGCAGCTTGGCCAAGAGGATTTCCTCCAAGCTGTTTGGGCCCGCGCGGCAGCCGACGATGGGGGGGGGGGGGCAGGTGGGCGACTTCGACAACTACGAGGAACCCACAGCGTTCCAGCAGCTGGATCAGCCCCTCAGGCTGTCGGACCTGTCGTCGCAGGACAAGCCATCGATGTTCAACACGATGCGCATCAACAGATACAGGGCGGCGGCAGGTGAGTGGGGGTGGCGCGCGAGTGTGCGGCTGTGGAGTCCGCAGCCCGCGCTGTGCGCCATGTGCGCGCCTGGGTGTGGCACGGCTGTGGCTAGCTGTGGCGACAAAAGCAGCATGTCAGAAAGCAACAGTTTGCCGATTGTGTGCACTTGGTGCGCTCAGCTCAGCAGCGGCAGGTGCACCCACATTACCAGCGCAAGCTTGGCGCAGCAGCACTGAGTAACAGCGGTAACATTGAAATGTGCGCATGGGGCTACCCATGGCTCTTGGCTTGCTCTGGCAACTAGTCACTGCATATCTGGCCACTCATTGTCACTTCGTTAATTTACTGCTGGCTTGACCCGCGGCACAGAGGAAAATTTGTGTCCCGTTCACGCGAGATGTTCTTGATTCATGAACACACCAATTCACTGCTTACCATGCTCACGCAGGCATGAAGGACGCTCCCGAGGCCAACGTGCAGCACGACGGACCCAAGCCCTGCCCGCAGGTGCCAGCAGCTGCCACCAGTGCCTTAAGTTGCAAACAGCTGTGGCATGCTGCGTTGCCAGTTGGCTGGGGGTAGTGCATGTGTGCGTGCAGTTATTGGCAGTTACAAAGTGCTGCAAAAAAAGGTCAGGCAGAGGGCGCTGTTGCCCGCGGCAGCATAAACCACTTGTGCCGCGAGGCAGTGAGCTGTGGCGATGTGCGCTGGCAGAAGCGCGGGCACTGGCACTTGTGCACACTGCTACTGCTGCAACCTATCAGCAGACGCTGAAAGGCTGACTGTGCGTCTGCCCACACTACCATTGTGTGGCAGTGTGTGCCTGACCGCTGCCACCAGTCGTTGCTTCACCCTGCTGTCCAAGGTTGCTCACGGCCTCTCAGCTTCTGCCGCTCCCACACAACGCAACGCCAAACACCACCTGCCGTGCAGTTCAAGAAGCGCTACTCTGGGCAGCTGTGGGTCATGCTGTGCGTCATCCTCAACATCTTTTTTGCGCTGGCGTACACCTACTGGCGCATCAGCTCCGGCAGCATCACCAACATTCTCGGCACGGATGACTACACCCCCACCTACCTCTGGGGCATTGAGTCGTTCTCGATCACGCCAAACATTGTGTACTTCTACGGCTGGGTCTTCTTTGGGTGCGAGTGCTGCCTCATCATTGCCATCTTCATTGGACACTCGGAGCGCCTGTGGGCTGTGCAGGTGAGCGGCCGCTCTGCTGCTGAGCAAGCCTCTGCTGTTGAGCAAGCTTCAGCTGAGTACACACACTGCTGCTGAGCACACACACTGCTGCTGAGCACCGGCTGCGCCTGCCCTTGCTGAGCAAGCTCTGCTGAGCATACATAACACTACTGCTGAGCACCTGCTGAGCAAGCTCTGCCGAGCATACATAACACTACTGCTGAGCACCTGTTGCCCCTGTTGCTGCTGAGCAAGCTCTGCTGAGCACACATGCTGCTGCTGAGCACCTGTTGCGCCTGTCGCTTTTGATGTAGCACTGCTGAGCACAAGACCACTGCTGCTGTGTTGAGCACTGCACATTGTTTACGAATGTATTAGCTATCAATACTGGAGGGTCACAGAGCAGCACCAAAGTTGGTGTGTGGCACCTGTTGGAGGTATGCCAGCCACTCTGCAGCCAGCACACACCGCCAGCACACAGACACGCCACTGGTGTACACGCTGAGTTTGACAAAACAAACAAACCACGTGTGCAGCATGCTGCTGAGCACTGCATATCCCATTGATGCTGAGCACCTGGTGCCTGACTGGTGAGGGCTGCTGGTGGTTCCACTCAGTGAGCGCTGCTGCTGCGGCTGCCAGGGTTGCCCTGCCACCACCAACCTACAGGCATGCCCTTCATACATGACGCTCAAGTGCTCCGCACGCATTGAATCTGCCAGCTGGTGTTGCTTGCTTGCCCTGTACCATCGCCTAACAAATCATTGAACTTCATTGCACATGCGTGCCTTTGTTCTTGCCCCCACAATGTCACGCGTGAGCTGATGCTGTGCCCCCGTTGTGTCTGCGTCACCGCACCGCTTTGAATGGCTGTGATCATGCATCTTGGTGGCACCCTGCTATGCCCACCCATGCCCACCTCCCTGACCGCAACTGCCTCATCTGTACTACTGGCATGGGCTCTTGCACGGCCACAAGCGCAAATAAACATACCTACTTTGAGGGTCGATGATGTATTGTTTTCATGTGTGCCACAGCGTCCCGTGCTGACCATGGACGACCTGGTGGCCTGCGACTCCGCCGTGGGCTACAATGCGCGCCCCTGCATCCTGCTGCCCACCGCCGGAGAGAAGCTCGACATTGTGCTGCTGGCAAGTCAGGACTATACACACGCATGCATTCCTTCTTGCAGCGCACAACGTGGCATGCATTCAAGTACGCCTTCATGTGATAGTCTAGCTTGACATTGTGCTGCTGGTAAGTCAACATAATCCGCATGCATGCATTCCTTTCAGCACCAAGCCCTTGCCACCTGCCATGTGCGCACTTCAAGTACTACTTAAAGTGAGTGAAGCTCCACTTTGTGCGGCCACCGTCAAGTCAACACCATCTGCATGCATGCATTCCTTTGAGCACCAAGCGCTTGCCACCTGGTATGTATGCACTTCAAGTTCTACTTCAAGTGAGAGAAGCTTGCCGTTGTAGTGCTGGCAAGTCACACGACCCGCTGCATGCATGCGCGCAAACACACAACCTCACGTGCAATGCACCAAGCGCGCGCCACCTCGTGGTGTGCACTTAAACTACTTGAAGTACTATTATAATTAGGGTTTGCCGGAATCGTAATTTCGGATGCCTACAGCAGTCTACGACCCCTTGACGTCTGTAATGGCCTACCGTGCTGAGCACAAAACATTGTGGAAGATGTTGCAAGTATTATACGATTACGGCAAAATTACGGAGTAATTTTGAAAATTATTACGATTCCTGCAACCGCTAATGTAGTGCAACCAGTTCTTCGACCAGTACAGCCTCATTCTGCTGGTGCAGACCTCCCCCCGCCGCCCTGCACTCCACAGGGCCCCCGCAAACCCCTTCCGCCGCTCTGCACACCATCGAGCGCAATGCCGTGCTGCGTCTGCACACACAACTGCAGCAACATCTACCACACTCCATCGCATAGGACATGATCGAAGTACAGGGCACAGCATCCATACACCCTTGTGAAGGCGCATGAGACGTGAGACTTGCACTGTATCCAGAGCGCACCCTATGCCGCAGAGGGCCTGCAAAACTGCATGTTTGTAAGCGCTTCGCTGCTGCACCAGATCCTGCTGAGCACCAGTGTATTTATATACTTCCGAAGTATACGCTTCTACATTGTCTACCACCACGTGTTATGAACGGCCTCACACCAAAGGCCTTCACAATGCCACTGCACTGCCGCTCAGTGGCGGTGCTGCCAGGCTCTGCTGGGCAGCACCTCGCGTTTTCATACACTTAGTGAAGTACTTCGATGTATGTAGATATACTTGCAGTATATATTTAAAAGTAGACATGTCAAGTATTTGCATAATGTCATGAAGTATCTGTACCCTGCATGCATGCGCATGTGAGCCGTGCCCCGCGTTTGTGCCGCACCGCCGCTGCCAGGCCCTGCTGGGCAGCACCTGCCAGTGCTACACATACTGATACTTGAAGTATGTACATGCTGTAATAAAGTGAGGTGAGGTGCCTATATGTATGCGCATGTGACCTGGACCGCGCCGCACCCTGCGCCACTCTGCTGCCGCCAGGCCCTGCTGGGCAGCACCTCCCAGCGCGAGTGGAACACAGGCATGGACCTGCGTGCCTCTCAGAGACTCATTGTCCTGGACGAGAAGCGCAGGCGCGCGGTTGCCAGCATGACGGCCGCCTGCTACAAGCTGGCCTCCCTGGTTGCGGACCCGGAGCTCAGCAAGATCTTCAGCTTTGAGGGCGTCATTGCCGCCACGCCGCTGGGCGCGTACCACTGGTGGAAGAATGGGGGGTTTGCGCGGCGCCACCTCTTCCAGGACCCGCAGCTCAACCAGGTAAATGAGTGAACTCCATGTATACTTACACAGACTATGTAAATGTGCACTATATGTGATATAATTTGCGGTACCATGTGCATTTGTGTGATGTACTTTGCGGCACCTCTTCCAGGACCCGCACGCAGCTCAACCAGGTACTGCATACATACTACAGTACTTCTGAAGTATGTGTACTGCAAGTATACTCTAGGCGACATGTGTATGTGCCACATGTGATATGATTTGCGGTATTGTGCATGTATGATATATTTGCGGCACCACTTGCGGGACCC
This sequence comes from Ophiocytium majus, assembly GCA_032358315.1. Lineage (NCBI taxonomy): Eukaryota > Xanthophyceae > Mischococcales > Ophiocytiaceae > Ophiocytium > Ophiocytium majus. The sequence goes on from JAULBY010016190.1 coordinate 16,410, forward strand.
CCAGATCAACCAGGTACTTCGAGTATACAGATCATGTGTACTTCAAGTATACTTATCTAGGCTATACGTATGTGTGCTACATATGATATTCTCGAAGTACTTCAGAACTCTGTGGTATGCGCATATTTCATGTGCTTTGCGGCACCTCTTGCAGGACCCGCAGCTCAGCCAGGTAAACACACTACTTCTGAAGTATCTGTACTACTTTCGAAGTACGTGTACTTCACGTACACTTGTAGGCTACACGTATATGTGTGCTACGTTGTGATATGTACTGTTGTAGGATTTGCGTGTACATGATGTACTCTGTGGCAACTCTTACAGGACTTGCAGCTCAACCAGGTAAATGAATGTACTTGGCGTGTAGTGATGGGCTACATACCGGGGTACATGTGTGCTACATTATGATATGCACTTCGCAGTATGTGCATACATGCTTCGAGGTATGATGTACTAGTAGTACTTGGCAGCACCTCTTTCAGGACCCGCAGCTCAACCAGATGCACGTTTTTGTTTTCGTGTACAGGCTACATACTACGTAGTATGTATGTGCTGTTATATATGATATACCAATAGTACTTGTAATTCAACAGTACATGGGTATTTGTGTATGTGTGCGTGTAACTGGTGCGCTTGGTGGGAGGGGTGTGGGCAGTGCAGCTTTGTAGCACGATCGGTGCGTACGATGAGTGTGCGCTACAGTGCCCTGCTGCTGCTGCTGCTGCATAGTCGGTGCGTGTGTGATACAGTAACCGGTTGCTGCTGCAGCAGCGGTCTCAGATGTGGTTTACCATCCTCAGCCGACCAGGCGGTGTAGACTGCTGGGAAGTGCTGCTTTTGCTCAGCAGCAACATTGCCTGCCAAATGGTAGGCGCGGTAATAATGCGTCGCGTGTGAGAGTTGGCCGACACCGTGGATGGTCAAGTGGGGCGTGGTGAACGTAGACCTTTACAGTGCTGCCATACACGACTCCTAGCTTCTTTAATTATGGTACTCATCCACACCGGTACTCTGTTGTGGGCTCTTTCTTTCATCGTGCAGCATGCGCAAACTTCGTACCAGCTTCTAATAACCATGATATGTGCGGACCTTATGTGCACGTGCACGTCCGCTTTTCTATACCGCGTTTCATGTGGTGCCCGCCCAGCGCAACACTGTCATTGGCCAACCACATGCCCTCCATACACTTGTGCCATATTATTATTTCATGTGTTACATGCAGGCGTGCGCACTGCTGGAATACATGGAGACGCTGACTAAGGTCCCAGCGCAGCACTGTCATTGGCCAACCACATGACCTCCATACGCCTGTGCCATATTATTTTCCATGTGTTACATGCAGGCGTGCGCACTGCTGGAGTACATGGAGACGCTGACTAAGGTGCCGGAGGCCAAGGGTGCCTTTGACCTGGAGAACAACTTCGCCGCGGTAAGCAGAGCCCCGCTCCTCCCCCCAACCTCGTGTACACCACCGCCAGGTAGTAGTAGAGACTTCCCCCGTATATTTATATACTATTGCTGAGTGTGTGCTCTGCACAGTGTGTGCAAGCAACGCAGGCAGTAGCAGCCGCCAAATCATATGGTATGTGCATCTGTATACTTCGAGGTCTATATATACTTAAAAGTATACTTTAGAGTACATTGTTTTCGTACCCCGCTCCTACATACGCCGTCTTGTTTTATGCACACGCCCACAGCTCCCCCTGTGCCTACATACTTCGAAGTATATACTTGCTGTTGTAATCACCGCTGGTGTGTGGGGAGTGGTGGTGAGGAGGGGTATGGAGCTGGGCACAGTCACCTTCAGTTGCGCCTCTCCCATGTACGGTGTGAGTTGCACGCACCCAGGCCTTTGCTGCAGTGTGGGCTGGCACACACACTGAGCAGCACTGCAGCGTGCAGACACCCCAGCTGCTCTGGCAGTTTGCGGCACCCCCAGTGCTGTCGTAGCAGGGTGCGGTGTATTCGCTGGTGTTGTAGCAGTGTTGCGTGCGCCATGCCGTAGTGGTGATGTATGGCTCTGCGCGCTCCCAGCAGCATTGCTAGAGGTATAGTGGGCCTGTGTGAAGTGTAATTACCCTTGGTGCTGAAGTGCGTACTCATAAGAGTGCGCACCTTAAGTTATGCATGCCCTACAGTGGTGATTTATGGTTATACTACTAGTGGCAACTAGTTTTTGTTTGCATCAAAGCTCAAGTCATGCCTTTGAAGTGCGTTGAGCCCTTGGTTTTGCAGCCTTGAGTGGGCCAAACCTGCACAAACATACACCCCCTCCTCTTACAAACCCCCCTCAGCATCTTCCATTTCCCACAGCACACACGCAGTGACAGGCCCCACACTGCTACGCCACTGCCCTCTACGTCCCCTGCTCTTGCAGGCCCCCCTTAGCCCTCAGCCACCTTTATTCCATTCACATCACAGCACACACGCACCGACACGCCCCCCCGCTGCTGCCACTGTACCTCTCCCCCTTCCCCCTGCAGCTGCGTAAGAAGATGTCTGACAGCTACGAGGCCAGCGACCTCAACGCCGGTCTGGAGTGCGCCAACCTTGACAAAAACCCCATGGACCCTGGCATTGTGCTCAAGTACGATGACAGCGCGGGCGTGCCCACGGTGATCTACTACTCGCGCAAGGAGCCCGGCACTCCCAAGGTTTCGCCCAAGGTACGTGTGCTGTTTTATGACTAGTATGTGTCATGTCGCCGGGGATGCCAGAATTGGTATGTTTTTTTTCTGCATCAAGTGTATTATGTACTACTGTAGTAGTATGTAATATGTATTTGGTAGTACATTTAGTGGTTATTGCAAACGTATGCAATGTGGCTACCAATCGTGGTTACAGGCACTGTATGAAACATAAATGTTGCTGCATGGAAAGTGCATGAAACGCACGCACACCAGGCATTGACGTGCAAGTTGTGTATATATATGCACATACTCTCTGGTCTTCTGCAAGTGTTTGCCTGTGTCGATCACATGTACCTCTATTGGGGCCTAGACATTGCGGGGACATCTTACCTCGAGAGCCACTCAGAGAACAACATGAGTAGTTTACAACTATGTAGAGTAGTGCTGACGATAGCTGACCACACAAAACGTGGTGGAGGGTGGGTAATTTCAATGAAGCCAAAGGTCTGAAGAGGTACCATATGGTGTGTATACGATAGCTGACCACACAAAACGTGGTGGAGGGTGGGTTATTTCAATGAAGCCAAAGGTCTGAAGAGGTACCATATGGTGTGTACACGTGTACAGTACTTGGGTATACTTGGGTAATGCTTTCCGATTGTTGTCACCCATGTTCCACTGATTTAAGTTACCACTGTAGTATGCTTCAGAAGTATGCACCAACAATGTACTACAATAACATAGTGGCTACTGCTTGCACAAGGAGCAAGCCAGCAGGTGTGTTTTGGTTTTCACATCACAGACCTTATTTGGTGTGGTGGGTGGTGCCTAACACGGGCTACCCAGCCGGGGCAGTGTGTGGTGCCACTCCTGACCTACGACACCAGATGGTACTACCACCTGAGGTTGGTTTGGCATTCTCCGCTGGCTCTACTTGCCTTCCCCAATCGCTCCAGCATACAGTTCCCATTGTGGCAGCGGCATGTTGTGATGCCGCGTGCACATGACACATCATGTGTGTGCGCCCACACGGCCCCACACCTTGAATGACAATCAAATTGCTGAAATGCGAACGCAAATAACATTAGCATCAAAACATCAAACATCATGATACACAACAACTACTAGGTGGTCATACCTCACGCGGTGTTGCTCCGTCAGGCTTTCGCCGCTGGCGCTGATGGTGTCCGGTCTGTGCTGGCATACCCTCACAACGGTGACCGCAGGCCGGCAACATGAACGCAGCCATCTTCCCCGTTGACTACCCTGACCAGCCCGTCCTCATCGGTGACGCCACTATTGTCATTGTCAACGACTGCCGGTGAGTCAACTACTTCCAATACTTGAAGTAGTTGGCAGTGCGGCCTCTTCTGCTACTGCAGCGCACTTACCATCATGTGTATTTGCGACCACATGATCAAGCAGTCTACCAGCGATGATCATGCCACCATTGTCATTGTCAACGACCGCCGGTGAGTTGACAATTTCAACTACTTGAAGTAGTTGGCATGACTACTTCAACTACTTGAAGTTGCTGGCACAACTACTTCAACTACTTGAATTAGTTGGCATAATTACTTAGGGTTAGGTTAGGTTTAGGGTTACATTAGCTTGAAGTAGTTGGCGCTAGACCAGTCAGTCCTCATTGGCGACGCCACCAGTGTCATCGTCAACGACTGCCGGCGAGTTACTTAATGGGCACTACAGCCTCTCTTGCTACTGCAGCGCACTAGCTATTATGTGCAGGGCTGGCACTTCCGTATTCCGTACATCTATTTACGCATATACGAATACACACGTATGTGGGAAAAGGACGCTGCTGGGGCCGTATGTTCCCGTATCTGACCCTCACAGCTTCGCAG
>JAULBY010016201.1:0-20900 GCA_032358315.1 Ophiocytium majus
TCTGATTTCCTGGTCACACGCACCGTGTGCAAAGGGCTTTCCGCGCCCTAAGCGGAGTTTAATAAGAGTACTTCAGTGTATCATGTCACATAGTATGTGGTACTTCTTCGGGGCAGGTTACTTGTCAGCGACGTCACACCTAGCACAGATTTAGCCATGTCAGCGGAGGTGTGCGCTGTTGTGGGGCACAGCTGTAGCACACTCGACAAGTACTGCAACCGACCTTGGCACACGGTGGCATCGCACTTTGGAGGTGAGGTGTTGGTGTGAGGGCATGCGAGCCACACACATCCAGTTGAAGTTTGTGAAAGAAACCAAAAAGGTGACTGAGCCCAGGTACTCGCGTGGCTGGGGCAAAATGCCAGGCCGAAGCGTGTGTGGTGATCTATCCACTTGGTCATAACCATGTGTATCCGTGGCTGCTCTAAAAGTACTTCAAAATAAAGTATTTTGTGAAGCATTCATGATTGGCATAAAGGTCCAAGCAGGCGTGTACACTCATTGAGCTCTGCTTATGGTGTGTGCTATGTACTTGTCTTGAGTCTGCTTTCGGTCGGATAACCCTCTTCGCATGGTGCGCACGACTGGCAGAAAACATGATATACTGCGCACCCAATGTAAGCCCAGCATGTTGCTACAATTGTGTACCAAGTGGCAGCACAGGATAGGATATTCGCGCCTCATACAGTGGTTGCTTAGTGTGTGGTCAGTGATGTGCTTGCGTCAGTACTACTTCTGAAGTATACACATATGGTAGTACCAAAACCATTATCTGCTGCAACACTGCAAAGTACTGCCGTGCACGTGTGATGTACTTTTGCGAGAAGATGGTAACCAAGATGCTTCAAGATACAATACTGCAGACCATTTGGCATACTGTCATGCACCAGTAAGAACACTGAGTGAGAAAATAGGTGCACACCTTGTGTGAATACTAGTCCTGAGGTTTCAGTATTCAGGTAGGTCAAAGTATGGATCTTGGCCAGGGTGTTTGACGAGGGTTGACATGGTGCTGTGCAGGATGTTTTGTCAAGCATGCTGACGGCAGTGCCTCCTTATGAACAGCTGTAGACTCAGCTACAACTTCGAGAAATGATGTGTAGTGTTGCAAGTGGGACGGAGCGTGTGAGGCTGTCAGGTCATGGTGTTTCAGTCTGCTGGAAGGTTCTCTACTGACAATACTTGTAAATGCAGAACCTACTGCAGCCATTGCCCTACTCGGGAGGTGCACAGGTGCAGTGCACTCGCAATTTCGTGCGCTTTGATTTAGTGCGGTATGCATGTTAGTAAGGGGGACGGAGGTTTGTCACTGACTACATGGTGTTACACTAGCGATGTACAGATTGGTAGTTGGTTTAGTGCACGTCGCGCTTAAATGCGGGGTGCGAGAGGGTTGGCACTACCGCGCACTGCGTCATGAGTGCACACGTAATGTGGTCTGAGCGCCGCCACAGGTGTGTGGTTTGACCGACGCTTTCATGAGTATCAATGACAAGTGTTTACTTGTGGTACAGCAGCATCACGTGGTCAGCGGCATGTTGACGTGTGCTGCAGGGTTCATCCGCATATACTACAGGTACTTCAAAACATGTACATACTCGAAGAACTACTTAGTGCATGTACATACGTCGAAGTATGTACTTCAGTCATTCATGTACTTCAGCAGTACACTACAGTAGCATGTACATACCTCAAGGTTCACTCGCATACTTCAAGTACTTCAAGTATATACATACCGGTACTTCAGACCTATGTACACATAGCGTTTGCTGTTGTATTACTCAGAAGCATCCCTAGCCCTCAAGGGTACTCACCGGCGCGTGTAGGGTGTGGGCCACTGGTTCTGACCAAGTGGATAGATCAGCACACAGGCTTCGGCCTGGCTTTCTGCCCCAGCCACAGGAGTACCTGGGCTCAGTCATCTTTTTGGTTTCTTTCACAGTAGGTTCACTTCTGATGAAGTACCAATATACTTGGAGTATATGTGTACATGTATACCTCTGGGGTACTTCAAGTCGAAGTATTATTATATGGTATGTCTGCTGAGCGGCACACTCGTGAGGTGCATTCATCACTGTTACGTGCTTCATCTTGTTGTTGTTTTTTGTAGGTGTCTGTGAGGTACCAGAAGAAGGCGGAGGAGGCAAAGCACGCGTGTGAGGGCGAGCTGGGGCCTCTGCATGCGGCACTCATTGCCCTGGAGGAGGAAATGGCGGGCCATCAGGAGGTCGCGGTGCAAAAGAGGGAGGTGAGCTGAGTGCGTTTCAGGTGGATATACTTTGTGTGCGTTGATACCAAAACAATTGGCTGACGTTCGTGTGATGAAGGTGGAGCAGCACCACCTGAACCACGTGATTACACAAAAGTATAGACCGGTACTCAAAAATAACTTGGTACTTCACTTCTGTATAGTATGAGAAGTGCGTGTACTTCAGAAGTACTTCAAAGTACGTGTACCAAAGTAGGTACAATCTATACTATAAGGCAATTGACCGGCGCACTTTTGTTACTTGCCTCTTGTCGAACAGCCTGACAGGCATGACACTGGTGAGCGTGCTTGCAGCATGCCTCACACTGTGAGGTAGGGACTCCAGCCTCACACTGCGGCACCCATTACAGCCGCATGATCAGCACATTTGCAACGCCATGACAGGCGTGCAGGCCCAACAGACTGATTACGTGCGCCATGGCAACCTTCAGATGCAACTCCCACATCTTGCAACCTCCAGGTCTACAGTAAGATTCCAGATTCCTTCAATGGATCCCAGTTCAAACATGTGCAAATTTTGGCAAATCGGTGCAGCTTGTTTGGAGGACTTGCAGAGGAGGCTGAAGTGAGCCACAAGTCAGGAAACTCTGCTGCTGGTTTGCGGTGCCAAGCATGCTGCACTTTTTCAGCTGTCTGCGTCACAGAACGTCGGCTGTGCTGCAGCCTGGGCATCAGTTCGCGGCTGCTGCTCTTGGAGCAGATGCGTTGTTGCCCTGCTGCCGCTGCCCTTCACGCTGCCCGCTCAGTCTCCTTGGCAGCACTGTGCCTTTTAGGCACCTAGGCCGGAGCAAGCTCGCTCATGAGGTTGTTGCCCGAGTCGGCTGACTGCTCGGGGGCAGACAGCAAACTTTATCAGCAATCTTCAGCGATGCAGCCCAGCCGCCACGTGTACTCCTCAAGGCCTTGTCATCCCAAGCGTTGCTGCTGCGTAACTGGTCCAGCAGCTTGTATCTCGCCTGCTGCACGGCATACTTCTGAGCATTTGTGTGTACCAGCCTCGCGTCTGGTGCAGCAGCCGGCGCCTCTTGCACGACGACCTTGCTTGCCTATTGAAACAGTAACTGCCGGAGGCCAATGAAGCCAGTCGCATCACTGCGACAGTGTACAGCACACCAGTGCTCTACCCCAGCACAGCTGTACAGCAAGGGGGCGTGTAAGAGCGCACCAGGAAGCGATGGGGGCAGCAACGTATATGGCAGCGTATACGGCCTTGAAATATACGTCGTATTGTACGGCATATACGTATACGCCGTAATATACGTATACGGAGTTGTGCAACCCTACAAAAGTGCATCTATGCTTCACCAGTAACATATACTTTGAAGTACTTGGTAAAAACTCTACCATTCAACTGGTGTTCATGTGTATGTGCAGATGGAGGCGCGGCGGCAGCACCTGCAGCGTACACTGGGTCAGCGCGAGGAGAAGCACCAACGCGACATTGAGGCGGCCACGCGCAGGGGCGTGCAGGAGAGGGAGAGGCTGCGAAGGTGGCTCCATGTTGAAGTTGAAGTTGAAGTTTGTCAGCGGGCATCCGGCAAGCAGGGAGCGTAAGCGGACTGCGTGCGGGCGCACCCCTAATACCTCGTCTGCGAAGTCCCTAGGGGTAGTGGAAATGACCCGGGCTTTGTTTGTTTGTCGCAACCGAACCTGGGTGCCGTCCCGGGTTTCTGAAACGGCCAGGTGCGCACAGCCCTGGCCAGGGAGGACACACACCTCTACTGTAGGGCACGCTGCCACAGAAGGCGTCATTGTTTGCGGCATCGGCGGCACGTGCCTCAGCAGCGGCATTTGCACAGCAGCAGCGGTATTTGCACAGCAGCAGCGGCATTTGCACAGCAGCAGCTAGGGCACGCTGCCACATAAGACGTCAGTAGTGTTGCGGCGTCGGCGGCGCGGTGGCATTTGCACAGCAGCGACGAGGAGACATGGTCTTGTCCTATGAATGAGATTGACCGGAGGTTACTACCCCTCTCCCACGAACAAATTTACCCAGACGTTACTCTCCAACACCCAGGCAGACAGCCAGGCCGCGTGCGACGCCCGCCGCCTAGTTTCACCTCTTGTAATCAGTCCAGACATATAGGGCCATGTGGAAGATGTGTACTGGGCAGCAGACACGGGGCCATGTGTGGTTCAACTAGGCCAAAGGGGGGGAGAGGGTGCGCTTGTATTGGGCACACATTGCAGTTGGAGTCGAACTTGGCTGCTGTACTTGAGGTTTGCACGAGGAGGCTCACCAGCGAGACGGCCATTGCAGCCTGTGCATACCGCCCTTGTGCCTGTTATGGGCATACATGTGTGTGAAACTTCAATATTGCAACTTCAACTTGTGTGGGCGCAGGGAGGTGGAGTTGCAGATACAGCAGGCGGCCGGCGAGCTGCAGGGGCAGAAGGAGCAGGAGCTGCGCCGGCGGGCGCGCCGAGCCTTCCTGGCCAATCAGAAGCTGCGAAAGTGAGTGTCGCGGACAGTGACAAGCTGTACAGGATGTGCCCCAGCCAATCAGAAAACACTCCGCACAGCGTACGCACTGAGTTTATGTCAGTTGGTTCAAAGCACACTCCGTGAGTGCCCCAACCAATCAAACCTCTCCATGCAGTCTCTGCAATAGACACCTTTATCATTCATTGTGGCAACCGCCATGCTGCGTGTGTGGTGGCATGTATGGTAACAAAAGTGAGCAGCGTGACCATGAGCCTGCAAACGCCCTGGTGGTGGTATGGTGCCGCATGTGCTGCTACTGCCGCTGCGCCTGCTGCTGCTGAGCACGGTAAGCTCCAAGTAAACTTCAACTGCAACTTCAACTACATGTTGTGCTGCTACTGGTGCTGCCGCTGCTACTGGTGCTGCCGCTGCTGCTCGCGCTGAGCAGGGCAAGGCAGGCCAAGGGGCGCGAGTGTGTGGAGTGCGTGCGTGCGACAGAGCTTGTGCAAGAGGTCAACGCAGCCCTGAGGAATGAGGCCGCGCTGGTCAGGTCAGCTTTGAATGCACTGTTCTCTTATTTTTTGTTTGTTCATGAATGCTATGTACTTGAACTTCAGTCTTGAAGTATCTATACTTCTGCCAAAGTGCATGTGCTGCACCATACACGGTACTGTACCTACGTGTATGCTTGTATTTCAAGTATTCTTACGGAGTGAGAGGAACGAGGCAGCGCTCGTCAGGTCAGTTTCTTTCGATAATGCAGGCAGTTTTGTACAAGTCTGGAAGGCCGAACTCTCTGCCAGTTTTTCATAACGTGCCTGGGTCCGCATGAATGACTTGCCTGAGTTCGCACTCAGCGGGTAACCCCAGCGCCAATGCACTCCGTGTGGATGAACTTGTGTGATTTTGCACTTGTCCGGTGACCGGAGCACCAGTGCACTACCACTGCTCTGCCCCTGCACCAGCACTGACCCTTATGGGTCTGAGGGTGACTACCACTGACACTGGTGAGGTCTGAGCATCTGCCACTGCTGCTGCTGCAGCAGACCCCTTATGTGGTCTGAGCATCACCACCACTGACGCTTTTGAGATCTAAGCGTGACTACTATCGCTGCTGCACCATGGCTCACTGCCGGCACTGCCGCTGCTGCTACTGCTGCTGCTGCTGCTGCTGCGTGCTGCATGTGTGTACGTGTGGGGTGAGCAGGGAACGCGTGCAGGTGCTCAGCGAACGTGTGGCCACCTGCCAGCAGGTAACTGGCATGACACCAATTATTGTGCATGCACTTACAGAAACATAATTCGAAGTATGAAATTATATTCAAGTGTGCACATGTGACCGTGTGTGATGTGGGTAAAAGTACCTGCTAATAGGGGCTAAAATATTCTTCTAGAGGGTCGAGAAGTATGCATAAACTGTCACGTTTCAAGCCAGCCACCGGAGGTGCAGCAGCGTGCCCTAGAAGGCTGCGGCAGTGAGAACCCGGCCGGCCAAGGGGACTGCGTGGGAGATGAACGGACTGGTCTCCACGTGCTCAGATGCGGCTCGCACATTATTGATGTGTTCACTCAAAAGCAACATGAAACACTATTCATGTGGTCACTCACACACGCTCGGCGCTGCAGTGGTTCAGACAATGAAACGTGCCAATCTTCTCACTCATGAACACTGTTTGTGCCTTTCACTTGGCTGCTGGGTGGTGTGACGTGTACATTGTGCATGCGTTCACTCACACACGCTTGGATGTGCAGTGACCAGTCGCTCATTTATTCACCCTTGCACACTGTCTGTTACACTCGGCTGCTTGCATGTGTATGCGCGGACAGTGGTGCAGCTGCGGCGCGAACGCTGCTAATGTGTTCACTCACACCCGGTCGAATGTGCGGTTAACACCTCCTACCTCGTTCATTCATGAACACTGTCCGTGCGCCCTACTGTACTGTTGGCACCTGTGCAGACAGTGGAGCAGCTGCGTGGGCAGCTGCAGGCGCGTGCGGAGCGGCAAGCACAGGAAGCAGCGGATGAAGCCAACCTGAGGTGAATTATGGCGACGGTGGTGTTGCAAATTGCCACTCTTTAACCATGTAACCTGACTTTGACTGCACTTGTGCGCATGCAACGACCCGGGTACACTGTGTGTGGGAGCCACCCTAAAATGCTGTGTGGTCGACTTCACTATGAGTATACACTGCACACTTCGAAGCATACCTGTACAGTACCGTTTTGATGCAGGTGTAAGGACAGTGTGTTACTCACTTCAGAGTATAGGTACTTCGAATATAGACTAGTCACAGCCAGGCAGCCTCCACCCTGAACGCGCCGGTCAGTCAGTACATCATGCGGTTGGTGTGCATGTGCGGCGGCAGTGGCATCGCACACCTGCCACACCAAGAATACCCAGGACACTCGATTGCCCATCACGTAACCGATTTGACGCTGACTTCGACCGAACTCAATCAGATATCGTATTGCGCGTGGCGGCGGAGCGCGCACTGGTGACCCTGCTGATGCCCAGTATACTTGGTACCCCCTTTGTGTGACTCAGGCACACAGAAGATAGCGGTACTGGTGTAGCTGGGGTGGCGGAAGCCTGTGCATGTGTGTTTGTATTGTTATTCATGCGGTTTATTTACATTTATAGCTTGCCCCTGAATGGTTTCATGTGTTGTAATACTACTAGTACTACTGGTATGAATATGCAGGGCGGTGGTGGCGGCGGAGCTGGATGGCGCAGGCCTGTGCATATACTTCAGAAGTACACCATTGTACTGTTTTCACGTGGTACCTTTTCTCACCTGCTGAATGCTTTGTTGTGGTTTGAGGGCAACGGTGGCGGCGGAGCTGGACGGCGCGAGCCTGTGCATGTACACACTTCACGTACTCGAAGTACGTCTTTGTACCATTTCCATGTGGTTTATCTATTCGGCTGCCGCATACATGTTTGCATCTGATTTACTGTTTTCATATGGTGCGCTTACTCACTTGCCGTATGACTTCCATATGGTTTGATATATGCAGGGCGGCGGTGGCGGCGGAGCTGGACGGCGCGAGCCTGTGCAGTGAAATCACCCTGCCCACGGCACACCGCGGCGGCGGCCCCCTGTCGCCCGCAAGAAGGTGCGCATTTCATGTTCATTCACTTAATTTCTACAGTACCATACTTCGAAGTATGTATTTGAAGTGTACTACCACACAAAGTATAGGTATGCATGTAATTTCACCAGAGCAGTGTTTTGTTTCTCAGAAGCCAGTTATCCCCGTTTGTCGCCCGCAAGAAGGTGTGGATGCCAGGCCCATCCCTAAATGGTTGTGTATGAAAACCTACCCTATTCCATCATCTCATCGCACTTAAGGACACCCCCCAACAAGCAGAGATAGACACCAGGCCTGTGAAGAAGCACACAATCTCACGTGTATTTTTTGCTAGTTTTGGTGGGAACGGCTCGCCAGGACAAGGGTGATGCGAGCCCTGCGTGCGCCTGCGGCTGCTTCATGGTTGAGCCAGTTATTGTTAAGCGCAGTGTCTCCCGTGCACTCACTGTTCACAGTCCTCTACAAATCGCCCCACCCTACCCCCCACTGCCCCTCCGCCCCCCATGTATGCCACACCTGCTTCATGTGGTACTGTACGGCACACATGCTGCACCCCATGCTGTGCCGTAGGCATGAAGCACTATCACCCACATACCAGCATTAGGTGGCTCCTCACCCTTTTGTCCCCCTCCCCCACATGCCCAAGCCCCGCATGTCCCCCCGACAGCCCTCCGCCCTGTGACAACCTCCTCCCCCCGCACCACCATGCACTGCAAAATGGCAACCCTCACACATCTACTAGAAGTATGTTTCTCCCGCCCCCCCAACCTTACCGTGCCAGCCGCCATCCACCCCCTGCTAACTCCCCCCCCTCCTCCCCCCCCCCCTTTCCTGCACCACCGTGTACTTCAAAATGGCGAGTGCAGCCCCCGCGAGACCTCTCAGTGCAGGCCGCAGCCGCCGCAGCCGCAGGGGGGGGAAGCGGCGGTGTGCCAGGAGCCATCTATAATCAGCACTTCCCTGTTCAGCGCGTCTCTGCTCAGCACGTCGCTGTGCAGCGCGCCGGCGGCGCCGGCAACTTCAATGTCAGAAACTTCAACATTGAAGTTGAAGAGGAGGCGGGTAGGTGGCGGCGGCGGCGCCGCGGCTGTTGCGGTGGCTCTCGCCACCCTCCCGGAATTTTCATCGCTGGCCGAGCTCAGGTGAGAATTTTCTGACAGAGGGTGTGTGCGCGCCACTGCCACGTGAAAAAATGACCACTGTGTGCTTGAGTGATGAAACGGTGCTAAGTCCAGCCTGTACAATATGTGCTGTGGCTAGAGCAGAATGCCGAGCCGACAGCACGTGGCAGCACCACCACGTAACCCCCCATTCTGCACGCCGGCCAGTTCATGGTTGCACGATTTCACGAGCTGGTCCATAGGTCATGCATCCCGTAGACTCATGCGTTTGGCGTGAGTGCAGGCCGCGCCGGCAAGCGGGTGTAGGAATGGCTTGGCGACACATTTGTCAACTTCAACCTTGATGAAGTACATAACACCCCCGCTCCCACGCTGCTCCTGACGGCGAAAGCGGCAGCGACGCAGCACAGGCGCGCTCAGTCGGCACTGGTCATGCCGCACACACTACAACAATCCCATCAACATTACTCAAACGGTTGTGAGTCAAACCACATGGCTTCCCTACTTCCACCCTGCTGCTGAGCACAGCGAAATTGTCAGCGACGCAGAGGACCGCGCGCGCGGCGCGGCGCACGAGGTGTCACAGCTCTCCACCGCACTGAGCCAGCTCCTGGGCGCGAACGGACACGACCCTTCAGGCCGAAAGGCCACTGCGCTCTCGGAACTTCTGGTGCAAGCTGCGCTGCGGGCAGCCAATGAGGTGCGCGCCGGCTCGGCGGCAGCTGCTGCTGAGCACTGCTGGGCTGCTGAGCACTGTGCAGCGCTGCTGCTGAGCAGTGTATGCTGCTGCTACTGAGCATTGTGCGCTGCTGCTGCTGAGCAGTGTGCGCTGCTGCAGTGTGCGCTGCTGCAGTGTACGCTGCTGCTGCCGAGCACTGTGCGCTGCTGCTGCTGAGCATTCTGCACTGCTGCCGCTGAGCAAACAGCAGTGCGCTGCTGCTGCTGCCTACTGCTGACTGCAATGCCCCCCCCCCCCCCTGCCAAACGCGCCTCTGCAGGCCACAGCAGAGGACGTAGATGGCGACGCAGCAGCAGCAGCAATCAGCAGCCACGCCAGTCACCCCAGCCACCTGCCAACGCTGAGCACGCGCCACCGCACGCACCACACCCACCGTGGCTTTTCGCCCCCAAGGGGTGCCACCCGCTTCAGCCCAAGGGGTCGGCAGCTCAGCCCAAAGGGTGGCGGGCCCCTGAACCCCAAGGCGGGGGGGGGCTCCTGCGGCTCTCAGTGTGACCGTTCGGGCTCAAAGGGTGGCTCTTCGGGCCCAAGGGGTGGTGTGGAGGAGCTGTTGGCGGGGGAGAAGGGGAGGGCGCGGCTGTTTGCGCACGCAGTGTCCGCCCTTCGCCGCTTCCAGGTGAGCATTACAAAAAACTACCAGGACAAAGTATACTTGACATGGTTGCCCAAGATAAAAGTATGTGAGAGGTAAACTCCACATGGCAGTGCTTCTGAAGTACTTCAGTAGTATATTCTACGGCGGGCCGGCCTGCCCACACAGACGCTCTGCACGCCTCTCAATCTTGGCTCATGTGTGGTGTTACGTACTTGTAGGTAGCTACCTGGAGCGGTGCTATTTCATGTCAGCCAACAACCCGCATTGTGCCTCGACGGCGAAGGAGCTAACGGCAGAAGAAAAGGGCGGGCAAAGCTGTTGTTTTTCCACTCGGTGGCCGCCCTTTGCCGCTTCCATGTGGTAGTTGGTACGTCTGTCTGAGAAAAAGTGTGTTGATACCGTTACGGCATTACTCCACGTCCGCCAGAAGTCCGCCTTAATGCCCAATAAATTATTTTGTACGGCATTTGTCAGGTACGGCGGTATGGGGGCCGACAGTGATACCGGGTGCCCAGCCACAAGGCTGGTAGTCCAGAAGTAGGTTTCATTGATGTGCACAAGGGGGCGTGCAAGAGCGCAGGTATGCGTGCTGGCATGGAAATGCTGGCATGAAAACAACGGCGATGCTGGACCGACACACTTGGGAAGTTGGCCGTCATACTTGTACACTGTCAGCAACAAGCAGTAAAGCCAGCGAGTACTGCTAGTAGGCTGAGCGGTGAGCAGCTAGAGCTCGACCTGCCAGGGCGGATCGCCTGCAAATGCGCCAACCAGAGCAGCGCGCTCACCCCCCCTACAAGGTGCCTGTGTGCAACGTTATTGTAGAGGTGCGTTTGTTCTTCACACTGCAAACAAGTGACATCCGTGCTGCCATAATGATTGCAGCCCCAGTGCGGCCACAAGCAGACGCCGCAGCTCCAGCTGCACTGAACCTCACACAAGAGAGCACGCCTCCCCACCCTCACACACTGGAGCGCCCCCTCGCACCTGCCACAATTGCTCAAACTTTGCAGTGCCCCTGGGGCATTCCCAAACCGCTTACCCCGCGTTGAGCAGGCCTGGGCTAGCACTAGCTTGCACGCATGCCACCTGGATTACGCTGCACCACTCACACCACTCCCCTAACCTCCACAAAAACCGCAGGCAGCAGCACTGGGCGTCTCACTAGCAGACTCATCCGCAGAGGCAGCGGCTGAGAGCGATGATGAGGCGAGCACGGACTCTCTGCTCAGCAGCAGCGCGCCTGCACAAGACCCGGGTCTAGAGGCGCTGCTGCCTCCGCTGAGCACCTCTCGGTCTAACGCGCCCGCCCCAGGCGCGGGTGTGCTTGGCTGCTCAGCAGAGCGGGGCGCGGGGGCGGCGACGGCGCCCGCAGCGGGCCAGCGGCACCGCCAGCCGCTGAGCAGCGGCGGCGGCAGTGCTCAGCAGCAGCAGCAGCGGGAGCGGGAGCAGCAGCAGCAGCAGGCGCTAAGTGATTATGTGCTGCCGTCGCGACGCAGCGTTGGGTGCCAAACGGAGGGCACCGATGCGGTGCTCAGGGTGGTTGGCGGGGGCGGGGGGCGGGGGGGGAGGGCGGCAGCCGCAGGGGGCATTTGGCAGTAGGGAGTCCAGCTGGCGCTGGCGCTGCTGGTGCCGTGCATGCTGTGGTATGGTTGTGACAGCGGTTGTGGTTGTTGCCGACCATGCTGCGAGATGCCCCAGAATGATGTACTTCAGAAGTATTTATCAGCGACAAGGAAGTCTAAATGTCCACGTCTACACTTGCCGCACATACTGCAGTGTTCCTGGTGACCCGGGCCTGCCATGACGTTACCTCAGAAGAAACCGTCAGCCCATCGTTAACTGTGATGACAGCAAACACATACACGGTACTCCGGAAAGCAACAGGGTAGTGATGTGCACCTCATGGCACGCGTTGCCCTGATGCTCGCATTGCTGGCATTTCCCACCTGCAGCCCACCATATACTTGGAGAAGTACCTAGCTGCATACCACGGCACTTGAAGCAATAAACCGTGGGAACCGTGGCCCACGGCCTCAAAAGCAGGTCAACACTAGGAACATGTGCCAGTCGCGCCATCTGCCTGTATAGCACCCCACCACTGCTGCAGGCAGCAGGCCTGCCAGCGCCATCAGATGCTGTTGCCAGGCAGGGAGCACATGTGCGGATTGCCATCAGTGGTAGCTTTTCGGCACTGCCAGTGGCATGTGCTTCTGCCACCAACATTAGCAATCAGCACGTGCTTGCCATTAGTGGCGGCAAGTCAGCGTGTGTGGTACCACCGGTGACTTACATACAGATGGCGAAGACAGGTGCGATCTGAACATAAACAAGAAGTGCCAGTGGAATGACCAGTAGCTTCTTGGCGGGGAGCATATTATTATGTGTAGCAGCACCATACACCGTGCCTGTCAACTAGGCAAGGCACAACAGCCAGCTGCTGGTGACCGCACGCCTACTTTGTCAAGTATGCCGTGAGTGTCAATGCTGTGAGTGGCAATGCTGTCACAACTGCACACCTGCGTTTACAGTGGTCTAGAGCAAGGCAGCTGGTGCGGGCCGTGTGAGGTAGGGGCTCCAGACGGCGGTACATCCTATGGCGGCCAGCATGCCCACTGTGTGTCTGTACTTGCACGTATACCGCTGCGTAGATTGCTTCAACATACTAGAGGTACACACGAAGTATGGGCGCCCGGAGGATTGTGCAACCCGCCTTGACACCAGCAGAGTGCCACGTTATCACAGTAGTAGTTGCAGGCTGTCATAGCTCATTGATTTCACGACCATTTACGGCTGACAGCAGCGACAGCCACCGCCTTCCAGAATCGGATTCTTACATACCTATAGCCGGGCCCCCTTACAGTACAGCTATGCGCAGCTGCCTCGCTTTTGCCATGTTGTGGTGCTCAGCCGGTCTGGTGTCCCCTGTCAGACTTCAAGTGCACTGTGCACGAGTGGTGGGCAGATTGTGTGCTTGCACTGCAGCTGGAGGTCTGTCTGTCAGTGTTGGACAGTCACTGCTGAGCCTGATGCAGGGTGTCCACTGTTCTGTAACCAAAAAGAACAAGCAAGATGACAGTTCTGAACAGTGCAGCAGCCACGGTGAGCCATCGCGCGCGTGTGTGACAGAGAGAGAGTGACAAGAAGAACAGCCGCAAGAAGAAGAACCGTGAAAGAAACCTAAAAGGCTGCTTAGCCCAGATACTGCCCCTGGCTGGGGCCAAATGCCAGGCCGAAGCCTGTGGGGTGATTTGTCCACCTGGTGAAAAGCACCAGGCAGCCCCCACACCTACACGCGCCGGTCAGTGTCCTTGAGTGCTAGGGATGATTCAGAGTACAACTACCAACAGGGCTTGATTGTGCGATGCGATGTAGTGTTGTCAATTTGCACTTGTGGGCGCAAGAGCCCACGTCATGCACGCCAGTGTGAGGCGGTGGCCATGCGCGACCTCATATAAAGACACCCACAGATATACACAGGTGCTGGTAGTGTGCTACCAATGTTATGAGATTTTGCAGTACCTGTTATGACGGTGCTTACTTGGAGTAAAATGGAAAAAATAGGGCGCTTCTGGAGAACGTAGTCAAAGTACTTCTTAGTAGCACATATGTACTTTATATCAAGTACGAAGTACTGCTGAACATGCAAGTACCGGTCTGTATTTATGAAGTAATCGTACACACCCGCCTCACAGCCTATACTGCGTTGCCCAGTTCCAAGCCCCCCCCCCGCGGATTAACCTGGTGAGACGGGGCTGCCTACAGCTGGGTGACCCTGTGACGCTCAGTTTCTTTGGATCCCGGGTACGAGCCAAGTCCCAGGTCCTTAGACAATGGCCGAGTATAGTTAAGCCACCGAGCCGGGCAAATATGTGAATCGCCGCAGGTTTTGAGAACAGCAAGACTACTGCTTTGCGTTGATTGGATGGGCGGAAGCGGATGCACCACCTCCTGCGCTGCGGGTTGGCAGGCAGCTTTGGGTGAACTATGTCCAGGGCGTGACAGGATTAGCTTGCCGCGGCGTTGCGTGTGGGGAGAGAAAGCGGCACGTTTGTGACCCGGGGGTTGTGGCAGCAGCCACCGACTGACCCCCAGGCGGCAAGCTAGAGAAAGCTAACGCTGTCATCCCCTGCGCCTACTCCTTGGGTGCTGTGCGAAGTGGCGTCGCCTAACTCTAACTCCCCTTGTAGCTCTCCGCCCAACGTCTTTTTCTTTTTGACACCTGCAAGGGTCACCCAGCTGTAGTACAACGGGAGCATAGTAGATACTTTGGAGTACAATTACATGCCGGTACTCTGTACATGACGGGAGTTGCGGGTTGCTCAACTAGTGGCCGGTATATTGCGGTGGTCGCCAATTTATTTTTGCCGGTGAACCGAAGGGTTGATTCTGCAGCAGTCAGAGGCAGCAAGCACAGGCGCTGCAAAAAACGCACCATGTGTTTTTTTTACACTTGAAGTATGTGCCATATACTCGAAGTGTGTACATTTTATAGTATTCCAGGCTGTCTCATTTTCCCGTCCCTGTAGTAAGGCCGTCAGGGTATGCTGACTGGAGGCGCTGCCGACCCTGCAGGAGTGTGCACTCAGTGAGGCACTCACCTGTTCTTCTGTGAACTGAAGTGCAAGTTGGACTTGAACTTGTGAAACTTCAACCTTTAAAGCTCCACAAGTTCAACACTGTAACTTCAATTGTGCAACTTTAACTCTTACATCAACTCTGCAGGCATGAGGGCCAAGGAGGACCCAAGGGGCTTCTTCAACGCTGCCTTGCCCCTAGATTGCACTCGGCAGGCAAGCAGTTTCCTGCTCATCTACAAACCGAATTGACGTCGGGACTTGTACTTACACATCTTCAACTCTGTAAATTCAACACTGCAACTTCGATTCTGCAGGCATCAAGACCAAGGAGGACGCACGGGGCTTCTTTGACGAGGCCTTCCCCATGCTGTCGCCCTTCATCTCAGACCAGGTGCGCTGACGTACCGGTACTTCTGAAGTACCCGTACACGTATGTGAATCCACCCTTCGCTAGGTGCGAGACCCGCGGCCTCCATATATATAGGCGCTGTCTTTGCTTCGTCCACCCTGCATAGGTTCACCCAAGGTGGCGGCCCCTACTGTGGGCAGGCCTAGACCCCTAAATCCTTCCTAGATGGAGTTTCCATGTGCATGAATCATCGCCGATGACAAACAGCTCAGAACATACTGGAGGTATACGTACATGGCTTGTACATTGATTTTTCATATCCACGAATCATCGCTGATAACAAACCGCTGCCCCCCCCCCCCCCCCCTTTTCCCCCTCCCCCCTTATAGGACCTGGAGCTGTTTGCGGCCAAGCCGGTCATGAGGCTGCCGCGCTTCACGTACTGCGGGCCCGTGCTGCACATGGGCGCTGCGGGCGTGCTGCTTGGGGATACTATCAAGACGGTCAAGCCCTATTTTGGGATGGGCGTCAACTCGGTGCGTGTGCGCAAAATACGTCCTGAAGTACACGTGTGAAGTGCTTCGGAAGTATACTTCAAGTATGAAGTAGGCTATGCGGGCGTGCTGCTGGGGGACACGATCAAACCCATGAAGCCCTACTTTGGGATGGGCGTTAACTCGGTGAGAGCGCGGAGCATGTGCGTGCGCAGCCGTGTGGTGACGCGATTATAGCGGTTTTTGCTGCCGAAATGGTTGCAAAATATACCTCTGAAGTATGTGAAGTAGGCTGTGCGGGCGTGCTGCTGGGGGCCACTTTCAAACCCGTGAAGCCCTACTTTGGGATGGGCGTCAACTCGGTGAGTGTGCGCAAAAAACTTCTTGAAGTACACTTGTACTACAACGTACTTTTGAAGTACCAGTATACTACTGTAGTATGAAGTAGGCTATGCGGGCGTGCTGCTGGGTGACACTATCAAGACGGTAACCCGCACTTTTTGATGGGCGTCAACTCACCGCGTCAACTCGGTGAGTGTGCGCACAATTCTTCTTAATATGCTTATGAAGTATACTTCTGAACTACGGGCGTGCTGCCGGGGGGCACCGTCAAGACCGTGAAGCCCTACTTTGGGATGGTCTGGGCATCAACTCAGTAAGGGCTCGGAGCATGTGTGTGCGCAGCCGTGTAGTGACGCGACTAGAGCGGTTTCTAGTTGCAAAATATACCGGTACTTATCAAGTATTCGAAGTAGTATATGAAGTAGGCTATGCGTGCGTGCTGCTGGGCGACCCCGCCAAGACCGTGTAGCCCTACTTCGGGATGGGCGTCAACTCCGTGAGGGCGCGGAGCATGTGTGTGCGCTGCCATGCGAGGGCACTATCAACATGGTTTAATGACTGCAGTTGCAAGTACAGAATTGTGGCAAGGTAACACGCCGTGATTAGCTAACGATGACCCTCTAGATCATGCTACTACAACGATAAATGTATGCGCTTATCGACGCATGCCAGCAGATGCCTCGCCGGGTGGGTGGCCACGTCGCACTGAAACTGACAACACTCAAAATCAACTTGCTATGGCGCGAATGATACTTCCGAAGTATTTCAACACAGAATATTGGATGCAGGTAGCATTCAGATAATGAATTTGCTTGTAGGTGACACTCTCCTGCGCGTGCTGCAACGTCTCCGCTGAGCAGGCGTTCGAGGACATCTTTTTTTCAGATTGAATTGCTTAAATCAATCAACTATATTGAGCACGGTGTTTTGATTTCCAATACACACCAGGTGGATAAATCACCCTGCAGGCTTCGGCCTGGCTTTTTTTGCCCCAGCCACGGCGGTATCTGGGCTTAGCAACATTTTAGGGTTCTCTCACTTCCTTGATAGATGTTGGAATCAGACAATAAATCTGCTTACATGACGAAGTTCTGCACATGTACATGCCACAACTTGCCAACATTGTGCGCTGAGCAGGCATTTGAGGACATCTGCGTGCTGGACGAGTGCCTGTCGGACACAAGCGACGACCTGCCCGCGGCGCTGCCCCTGTTCTCAGAAAGGTGAGAGCCAGGGCTGTCACCATACAGTACGATACATAGTATTTTGCTCGGGGTTGGCCCAGCCTGCGTGCAGCCTCCATGCGCCTGCAGCAGCGCCGCTGTCACCACAGAAGTGACACGGCTGCTGCTTGCGCACCTGGTGGCCCTCGCAACAACTGCTCAGCCTTCGGCGTGATCGCCCCCTTTAAACACGCATGTGAGGTAGAGACTTCAGACGACGGCATATCCTACGGTGGGCCGGCCTGCACGCATACTTCGAAGTATGTATGTGCATACAGTCCCTGTGTACATGCACTCTGGGGCAAAGTGCCAGGCCGAGTCCCGTGGGGTGAGTTATCCACCTGGTCGACACCAGGTAGCCCCACCCTGGAAACGCTGATCACTCTCTTGTGAAGCTGGGAATTTCTATGCTACCGCGGGCTGCACCACTGCGCCGTGTGCCACCTGTTGCTAAGCGTACACGGGCTTTTTTGCTGTTCACTGCGACATCTGGTGCCGCCGCTCCTGGACCTCCTGCTGACGCCAATGCCACTGCCACTGCCGCCGCTGCCCCTGCTGCTGCTGCTGCCGCTGCTACCACAAATACTGTTGCTGCTGCCGCCACTGCCGCTGCACCACTGCTGCCTCTGACGCTGCTGCCGCCGCCACCGCTGCCGCCCCCTTTGCCGCTGCCGCCGCCACCGCTGCCGCCGCCGCCGCTGCCGCTGACACCACTGCTGCTGCTGATCAGGCGTGCGGCGAGCGCCAAGGCGCTGGTCGACCTCAGCAGGGGCTTTGACTCGACGGGCTGGCGCCAGGCGGCCTTTTTCGTGCTGCCGCTGATCATGGACGGCATCTTCAACAAGGCGCTGCCGCGCCTCTTCACGCCCAACACCATTCAGCTGCTGCAGGTGCCGGAGGCGGGGTCGTTTGTGCAGGTGCGCGGACGTTCCCTTCACAGGGAATACCACAGTTGTTTCTACTTCGAAGTGTTATGCTATTACTGTAGCTCTTGCAAGTAGGAACAGCACATGGCGCTGCACAACCCTTTGCTTAAGTGGTTGTGCTGCTAGCCCCAGTAGCAAAGGAGCTCATGGTATTTGTAAATATA
Source organism: Ophiocytium majus (assembly GCA_032358315.1). NCBI lineage: Eukaryota > Xanthophyceae > Mischococcales > Ophiocytiaceae > Ophiocytium > Ophiocytium majus. The sequence goes on from JAULBY010016201.1 coordinate 18,322, forward strand.
GTGCATGAAACAGCTGGCAGCTGCTCCAGAAAGCAAGAGTAAGGACGGTCATGCACTGTGGAATTGATGTTTGTGCAGGTGCGCGGACGTTTCCTTCAAAAGGAGTGTACCACAAACTAAAGTGTACTACTACTGCTATTGCATGGCACCCTGGCGGGTGACCTGCCCTGGCAGGTCGAGCCCTAGGCAGCCTGCTGCCTCCCGCTAGCCCTTTCTTTGTTCGTACACATACTTTGCCATGCATTTGCCTTGGCACCCAGTGGCCGTGCTGGCATACATGACATGGGCTCTTGCACGCCCACAAGTGCAAATAAATGCAACTACTTTGCTTAGGGCGCGGAAAACCCTGTGCACACTGTGTGCGCATGAGTGGAAAAGCATGACCGAACATGCTGTTGCCAGCTGACAAGATGGCAATTCTGAGCACTGTACCCTGATGTAAGCCCAGCGTATTGCCACAGCACCACTCTAGCGGATTACAGCCTCATGTCCCAGACGTGTTGTACCACACACAGTACATAGGTGTAACATACTTTGTGACATGCGCATAATTCATATACTCTTGAAGTACTACTATAGTAGAGACCACGCTTGGTATAGTGTTACCACTGAAGCATGTCATACAGCATTGCTCCTAACGATGGCGGCTGCTAGGTGGCACAAATGTCAGCATGCCGGCGCCACAACGTGTGATGTTGGAGTGAGCGGTGATTACTCTAAGGAGGGCCTATACATGTAGCTGGCCAACACCTTGCCGTGGCAGCATCGCAGGTACAACTACAGTGCACTCATTATTTGATGTGGTGCAGTGTCACCACGCTAGCACCCCGCACTAAAGCAAGACCCGCACTAGACCAAATGGGGTATTGTGTACTGCTTGTACCGCAGTAAATCGAAGCAAACTACATCGCGAGTGCACTGTATGTGCTTCTACAGTTACCTCACAAGTGTGTAGGGTTGCCGAAATCGTACTTCCTGGGCAATACAGTGACCTGTACTTTCATCATACCCGCTGCAGACTCCCATAGCAGCCTACGATGGCTGGAAGTTGGCTATGGCCCCTACTCTGCTGGTCGCAAATCATTATCAGAATCAGCGCAATAGCTGAGAGTTTACGGTGATTTAAAGTACGGTACAATTTTGGCAGAACTACAAGTGCATACATAATATTAACAATATTGATGATATGCATAACGCAGTGGCATATTCAGTGTGCGTTGATGGGACAGTGCACTCACGATTCACTGGCCTTTGGTGCAGTAGGCCACGTCCATAGGCCTGTCACAGACCACATGATCCCACTATAGCTGATACACTATGCACAAGGCGTCAAAGGGCAGAGCAAATGATGTCCACAGTGCGCATCCTTGTGCGCTTGCTTTGGTGCACCAAAATAAGCGCACAATAGTGCACACTCCAGAAGTCATGTGCTCAGCAATTGGACACCAGACCCAGCTTGGCTGATGCACCCTCTAGAGCTGGGGGCGTGCACATGAGCACCGAAAAGCACACATGGGTGTGCAGTGACATCAGAGTTCTGAGCGAAACTGACACTGGTGAGACAGATGGTACCGCCCGCTCACGGTTCAGCACCCCCCCGGCAGCCCCCCCACACCCCACACTGAAGCAGGGGGGGTCGTGTACTTCAACTTTGAAGTATAGAGTAGGCGGTCTCTTATAGGCCTCGGACCCCACACTAAACCGCACCCTGCGCTATACAAACTTCAACCATGCCTTGAAGTTGAAGTTGCGGGCTCACCTGCGGCGAAACCGCCAAGCCGTGGCGGTGCGCTTCCAGCTCCACCAGGGCCCGTGGCAGCGGCAGGCACGGCGGCAGCAGCGGCTGCGCCAGAGTGAAGTCCGCTATGGAAGCCATGCTCACGACGCGCGCAGGCACAGGCGATGCGTCACCGCTGCACATTAGAGCCACGGCGTAGCAGGGAACCCGGTGGGAGCAAGGGGGCAGAAGCGGGGAGAGCAGTGGGCGGGGGGGGGGGGGGGGGGGGGTAGGGGGGCGTGCCGCCGCCGGTACCGGGGGCTTCGCACTTTGCGCACTTCAACACGTCGCCGCCGCGCGCGTCGCAGGCGCCCCCGCGCGACGGGCCGCAGCACCACATCTCCCGCTCTTTCAGCGGGGGCAGCGCGGAGGGGCCCGGGCGGGACCCCATGCTCCACCACTTCAACTTGTAGTCATCAGAACTTCAACTTTGAGAAGAGAGAGAGAGAGAGAGCCCCTCCAGACGCCGCCTCCGCCGCCCGCCCCCCCTGCTGCGCCTAGTACCACCTACCACCACTACTACACCACCGCCCCCCCCTACAGTAGCGCCTACCCGCCCTGCTTGGCACAGCTGGCGCGGGCGGCAGCGGGGCGGACGCAACGCGCACGCGCACACGAATGCACGCCTTTTGTGGGGCCGTTCGTCTCTGCGTCGGCGGCGGCTGTGCGCGCGCCGCAGCAGCACAGCAGCCCAGCCCCCAGTCTTGTCTGTCCCCGCCGCGCCCCCCCCGTGCAACCCCCCGTGCGCCGCCCGCTGCTGCTGCTGAGCAAACTGCGCAGCGGCAGCGCGCGGCACACGCCC
>JAULBY010016212.1:0-20900 GCA_032358315.1 Ophiocytium majus
GCACTTGTGTGCTGTACACAGCCACATCCTTCTAGCATCATGACCGGCCTACGCACAACGCCAATACCATAACAGATGTAGACCCCTCCACCCGTTGAATTTTGAATGCGCGTGCTTCGTACTTGTGAAGTAGATGTTATTTGCTCATCATACCATGTGCTTTGCAGGTTCTTGTAGGTGCACATGTGCCTGTCGCGGTGCGGGAAGCCCTGTGCCCACGGTGTGCGTGGCTGGCAAAAGGCATCAGTTCATCTACAGCACTTTTGTTGAACTCAAACTTTCAAAGGCGTCGAACAGTACATTTATAAAGTGATGCAAGGTACATATCATATCGTGATGCCATCACATGGCCTCCCTCCAGAGCTGGATACTTCTCAACCCGAACGCGCGCACGCACCGATCGCGACATGGCCGCAAGGCTGCTTCTCATGAGGCGAAAGGGGCAAATTAAAAGTGGTGCGCAATGCGGCGCAAGTGCACATGTGACCACGTGACCACATGACCAGCAGTTGCTTGCCAGGCTAGCCAGCACGCGCGCAAGCATTCTCCTGGTGCTGCGCTCGGCGGAGAGGCGATGGATAGCGGCGATGGCGCCGGCGGGGGCGGCGTCGACATCCAGTACCTGGACGGCGTTCGTGTGGTAGTACGGGAGGGGCTGGGGAGGGTGCTGGTGGCCACGCGCGACTTCGCTGTCGGCGATGTCGTCCTGCGCGAGAGCCCCCTGGTCGTGTACGATGCCCATGCCGACCTCGTGGACCAGGTGCTGGCCATGGACGACGCCGCCCGCGCCGCCGTGCTCGACATGGCCCACGTCAAGTACGACGAGCAGCCCCGGCTGCCAGCGTGCAGGCCTGCTGAGGGGCAGCTGAAACATGACGCCGCGCGTCTGGCCAAATCCCGCTCCCGCCCTCGCGGCTCCCAGCGCCAGCGTGGAGGCGGCGCAGAAGCAGTGGCAACCCGCGACGTGTTCAACATCATGAGCGTCGCTCACTTCAACGCGCACGAGATGTTCATCAGCAGCGAGGGCTACCGCACCACGACGATCCCTGATGCGAAGCCCCCAGGCAAGCGGTGCGCCCTGTTCCCCGTCGGCTCCAAGGCTGTGCACTCCTGCGACCCCAACTGCCTGCACACCACCAAGGCCTTGCTGGGCTACCTCAGCTTGGTAGCCATCCGCCCGATATCAGCCGGCCAGCTCGTCGCCATGAGGTACATCAAAACGGACCAGCACACACAGGCGCGGCGCGCCGCCCTCGTGCCCACCAAGGACTTCATCTGCGAGTGCCCGCGCTGCACAAGCGGGGACCTCCTGCGCGGGCTACGCTGTGACCGAGACAACTGCCCCTTCGGCATCGTCACCCCCACATTTCCGGCAGCAATCTTGGACAGCGCCCCTGCCACCATCATCGCTGCGGAGTGGCGCTGTGGCGCCTGCGGACGCGAGCCCGCCTACGACGCCCTGGTGGCGCTGTTGCGCGCCGAGGCGGAGCTGAGCCGTGAGCTCAATGACATGGAGCGCCAGCTGCACATGCCGTGGGGGCTGCGTGATGAGGGGCTGACCGGGACTGTCAGCGAAGCCTGCTCTTGCGCGGGCAGGGACCTGTCCCCCACGCACCACCTGGGCCTTCGTGCGGCGTCCGCGTGTGCCACCGCGCGCGCATCGAGAGCACAGCCCACCGTCTCTCCATCGCCGGCGGCGCGTGCGCGCGAGTCGCGCCTCGCAGTGCGCTCCGGCGCCCTGGCGCTGCGCCTGCTGGAGTGCGTGTTCGCCGGCTGCCCTGGCACGCGTGTCCGCTGCGGCCCCGGCAGCGGCAGCAGGCCGCACGCGCCCACGGTCGAGGGCGCGCTCATGGCGCTGTGGGCGTTCAAGGACTTGAAGGTGGCGGCTGCTGCGGAGGCGGGTGGCGGCGGCGGCGGCGACGGCGGCGGCGTCGGCAGCGGCAACGGCGGCAGCGGGCAGACCGTGTTTGCAGCGGAGGACGCCGTGCTGGTGGCGGAGCTGCAGCCCTACGTGCCGCTGCTGGCGCTGGAGTCCGGGCCTCAGGACGACGATGTGCTGGAGATGGCGGCGGCGCTGCGTGTGCCGCCCGGCCCCCGCTGCAGCATCGGAGGCGGAGGCGGCGGCGGCGGTGACAACGCCAGCGCAGTGCTGCTGCAGTGCGCCGCGTGCCATGCAGAGGCGGCGCCGGGTGGCGCTGGCGGCGCCGCGGGCGACGGTGCGGCTGCGCTGAAGCTGTGCGCGCAGTGCGGCCGCGTGTGCTACTGCAGCAAGGAGTGCCAGAAGCGCCACTGGAGGGCGCACCACCGGCGCGTGTGCGCGCAGTTGAAGGAGCTGCGGAGCGAGGGCGCTTGACGGCACTGCGCGGGAGTGGTCATTGCCCGCCGCGTGGGGGATGAGGTACTTTGCTGACGTGCGGTTGGAGAGAGAGGCGCGCTGCCGCATGCGTGTTTGGTGTCCGCGCCAGTGGCTGCCGGCTGGCACAGCTGAGCATGTGTGCGATGATGTGGGCGTCATCATGCACAGGTTCAACTACAAGTCCCCGTGTCTGTGGGCTGACACACAAACTTCAGGTTGTGGTCATAGACGGGGCGTACAATAGTACAACTAGTTGGATAGCCTCTGTTGCCTGCGCAGGCCATGCATGTGCTGCGCCGCATGCGCCAGGCGTAGCCGCACCATCAGTGCTTTGCAGGTGCCCGTTATTACGTGCCCTCCCACGTGTTGTAACAGACACGACAGGTGCACAGCTCTGGCCAATACTGATTATGCCAATGCAATACATGACATTGTGAGTTTTGTTGCCATCGCATCCTGGCTGGGTCTGTGCACGTGCTCGCGGCACTTGCATCAGCTGTGCAAAGTCGTGAGCACGTCTATAGGCCGCGCATGGCCACTGCTTGCTGATGGCTCGCATGACGTGAGTTCTTGCACGCTCACAATTGCAAGTCAATACGACTGCCGGTTTTGGCAGGCCAAGCCCAAGCATGTCGGCGGCTCAGGCTTACCTGCCAGCAGCCCTTCTTGCTCTTGTTTGCACACAGTTGTGAGTTTGTTTATGTATGTATAAACTGTGCATACACTGCCGGGGATGTGTCATGGCTTCATTACGCTGACATGCACGGCATGGGCTCTTGCACGCCACAAGCGCAAGCAACTAAGAAAACTGTCGACTCACCAGACAGACGCTGTAGAGTACACATAATGCCACAATAGTTTCCGGTTACCGTTGCAGGCCCGAGTGCGCGGACCTGTGCTGGCACAGGTAGAGTCAGTCGCCATGCCGCAGTGCCACTGCATGTCAGGCATAATCCGGCTGCATGCACGCCCATTGTCAGACGCTGGAGGCATGGGTGCAACATGTGGACAGGCGGCATTGTGCGATGCAAACGCAAACATCACCGCCACACCCACCAACAGCAGGGCACCGAGGAGCAGGAGCAGGAACAACCACCCGAACCCCCCCCGCGCGCCATGGAAATGTGTTGCAAATTACCAAACTACTCCCGAAGTATCATTTTGACGAAGGTTGGAAGGGCCAGCGGATGGCGGGGGTACATACTCGGTAAACATTTTTTTTTCCAGTCTGCGTGTCTCGCGGTGCGGTCGGCACGGCGGCGGCAAGGCGGGGCAGCACAGGCGCGGCCCCAAAGAAAAGAAGAGAACATGCCGCCGCCGCCACCGCCGCTGCGCGGAAAGCGAAAAGAAAGCGCGAAGGGAGAGAGAGAAGAGAACGCCGCTGCCCGCACCGTGGAGGGTGCGGCTGCAGGGGGGGCATTCACGCCTAGACCAATGTGCGCCCAGCCCCCACTGCCCACACCCACCACCACCACCACCATCCCAATGTTACACACTCCTCTCACACGGAACTCTGCACTCCTAGGGCACAAATGCTCGGCCGGCGCCAGCCTGAGGGCGAGTGCGCAGCCGCCGCTGGCCAACCACAACACATACTCTCGCCAGTGCCCCCCCCCCCTCCCCCGCCCCCCACACTCCCCGCTCGGCCCCTGCGCCGCCGGGCGCACGCATGCGCAGCGCAGTGCGCAGCCGCCGCTGTGGGCGGCGGCCACCGCACGCGAGCGCACGGGCGCGCCGGCGGTGCGGTTATGATTTTATTGTGACATGGGATGAACGCCGATCACTTGGCGCCGCATAAGTGAGAAAACCACGGCGGTTGTTCTGGGGGCGGCGTCCATGCGCCCCCCGCCCCAAAGGGAGTGGGGGGACGCAAGGCTGCCCCCCGCAGGTGCTGTGGCCGCCGCCCGTCGCTGGCGCTGCTGCTGCGGTGCGCCGCCGTGCGCGGGGCGCTGCGCGCGGCGGCACAGTTGAAGTTGGTGATCAGCGCAGCAGACTTCAAGTTGAAGTTGAAGTTTACTTGAGGCTGCCGAGGATGGCGGCGCGAGCCGCGTCGGGGAGGCCCTCGAGCATGGCCGAGACGTCGCGCCGCACGGCGGCGGCGCGCAGGTCCGCGACGGCCGCGGCGACCGTGTCCTTCCCGGTCTTGGTGAGCCACTCCAGCACCGCCCGGTCGTCATCCCAGTCCACGGCGCACATGGCGCGCAGCTTGTCCGTGGAGGCGTAGAAGGTGAGGCTGGCGTCGGCGGCCTTGAGCTTCTTGTGCACCTGCGCAGGGGGGGGCGCGGTGGTGGCGTGCGGTGAGCGCCCAAGTACACTGTGCTTTCGCCAGACACATGGTGCGCACAGACAAGCAGGGCTTTCCGCGCCCCAAGCAGCGCTCGATAAAGGTACCGTGTGCCCTAGAGCGGGTGTGGTGCACACGGGAGTGCGTTCTGGTGCGGCGGTCGGGCAGCGGCAGGTGTCAGCCGGCGCCAGGGTGCGCAATACATGTGCATGCCTGTCATGAGAGACATGGCATGGCATCATTGTCGCATGCTGCGCCCGGAACCACCCCCACTGCGTGCGCAACATGCGCTCCGTGTGCTAAGCTGCCGGCGCCGCAGCGGTACGGTCATCACCGGCGCCGTGCTGTAAACACCAGCCTTAGCAGCCATGTGGTCAGCAGCAGCGGCAGTAGCGGCGCCAGGACGGCGGCAGCAGCCGTGAGCTCACAAGCGGCAGCGGCGAGGGAGGGGGTAAGGGGGGGTGAGCAGTTGAAGTAGTGATTGAAGGGGGTGACGCACCTCGCGCTCGGCGAGGCGGCGCTTGACGCGCCAGAAGAAGTACTCGCGCGAGGCGCGCCAGTCCACGACGTCGCGCACGACGCCCTTGGCCTTCATGCGGCCCGCGCGGTCGTGCAGGTCCGCAAACTCGTGCGCCACCTGCGGGGCGGCAAGTTCAATGTTGAAGTTGAAGTGTCAGCAACGACGGTTTCGGTCAGGTGGCAAAGGGGGGAGGGGCGTCGCGCTGCCACCCCCAGCGGCGCCTGGAAGTGGGTTCGCGGGAGGATATGCTGCAAGGCGAGCTGCTGCGGCGTGCGTGACTAGCTAATGGGCAGCATCCGCGGTGCACTGCAAGCTCAGCAGCGACTGCGCGCATGGAAGCGCCCAACCAACACCTGTGAAGTTTAGTGTGTAAACATACTGCTTTGGCGCGCGCTGAGTCTCTTTACCTGCATGTACATGGGTATGAGCGCGGCCTCGCGCTCCTTGATCTGCCCCTTGAGCTGAGCCGTGTCCTCCGGCGTGGCGGCCACCTCCAGCTCCGTGTCCAGGGACTTGAGCACGGGGTCCAGCTGGTGCATCTTCAGCACCTGCGAGCGCGCACACAGAGGGTTGTGTGTTGTGTGCAACGCGCGTTGGCATATCGAAACCACGTGAACGGTGTAGTGCATCTCTGAAAGGGTGTTCCAAGTGGGGAAGAGGGTGCACCATGTGTTGGTACTACTGCTGGTAGTACAGATGTAGCATATACAGGCCACATAAACACTGTACCACTACTTGCGTGTGCAACGGTTTGGGGACGGGAACAGGGCGCAAGGCGCGTTATATACGACGTGGTATACGTAGGTATACACTTCGTACTATACAAATAACCACATGCGCGCTGTATCACTTCTGGAAGGGTTTGGGGTGGGGAACCGAGTGCTGCCATCGTGCAGCAGCAGCAGAAGCGGAACATGAGTGCATGCAGGGCACAAAAAAGTGTGCCCCCTGTTTGCGCAGCCAAACACATGCCCCACCACTGGTGCAGTGCTGTGACACAGGCACATTGGTTGACATGCTACTTCTGAACTTGAAGCACAGCACACCCAGCTTATTCAAAATTAGTAAGTTTTACTAAACGTAAAGAATGTATAATACCAATACAGCAGCAGAAGTTAATGAGCCTAAACTTACCATTAGGAATTATAGATGATATTATATTTTTTATCAAACCATTTTCTACTAGATGAACCACGAGTTTTGCAAAAATCTCTAGAAAATGACTATACTGGCCACACGGTTTGGGCGCGATGCTGGTTCACTCTATCTCTGCTGCTCCGCCCTCTGGCGATGCATCGACGCGTACGCAACGGACCGTGGCTGCAACATGTGTGGGCTTGTACCTGGTCGGGGGCGCGGAACTTGACTTCGCAAATGCCGGGCGGCTCCAGGATGCCGCCGCGGGAGTCCTTGTCCGCGTACATCTCCATCACCTGTGCTCAGCAGCAGCGGGGCGGTGGCGGCAGCAGGGGCAGCTCAGGCCAGAGCCGTAGCAGGCAGCCAATGAATGCGTGTGTGGGCGTGTGAGGCATGGACGCTCCGCACAGCGAAACTGTCGCACAAAGCCGACGCACGCGCTGTTGGGCGCTATGGCCCGCTGCACATGGTGTGGGCGCCCCGCTGGCAGCGCTTTGGTCGTCTGCCTCAGTGCACCAAGTCGTTGTACGGCATGGCAGCTGCAAGCCGAGCCTGCCGGCCAGACGGGGTGGTGCGCTGCCGTTTGCGTATGTGCTACAGAAAGGCAGCCACCGTGGGTGGCGTTGCACACCCGCCAACCTAGTGCAAGTCCACACCACACCCCAAGCTGCTTTAGAGCCACATAGGAAGTGCAGGCGCTTGCAGGCAATTGGGGACGGGGGGGTACCGCACCTCCTCGTTGATGGTGGGGTCGACCACCACCCACGCGCCTCCGCGCAGCTCGCCGTTGGGCGGGATGTACACAAACACCGGGTGCTTGTAGGCCACAAGCGCGTCCACAATCTGGGCGCCAAACTTGAGGATCTGAAGCACGGCGGCACACGGGCATGCAGGTTCAAGGGCACCACAGGGTCATGCTGGGCGCAACAGCAACAAATTCTTTTTCGGTGGTGAGACAGGCCATGGGTTTGTGCAGCGTGTGAGCGCAAGAGCGCTGGGGCGCGCTGCTCGGGACGCGCTGGGCAGTCGGCTGCTGCAGCGGCAAATGCCTGAAGGGGGAAGGGCACCGCTACCGCGTGCACTGGAAGGCAATGACGAGCAGCCAGGGGTGCGGCTGGTTTGCGCGGCGGCGGCAAGAGCAGCAGCAGCGGTGCTCAGCGGCAGCAACAGCAGCAGTGCTCAGCAGCAGGAGCGGCAGCGGTGCTCAGCGGCAGCAGCGGCACTTGCCTCGCCGAACATGTCGCGTGTGCCGCCGCTGAAGCCGCGCCAGTTGGCAAAGATCATGAGCGGGAGGTTCTCGCCGTGGTTGAAGTCGTTGATGGCCTGGGCCGTCTTGTAGGCGGAGTCGGGGAACCACACCTGCACAGCAGACACACAGCACACATGGCAGCGCAGCACAGCGTCATGTTAGAGCGGCACGCTCGTGTTGGTGTTCCTCTTGGCGGTCACACACTTGATCTGCACAGGAGCCCAGCCGATGACTTGGTCATCGATGGTTGCGCTTTGGTGTCTGCGCACCAGGTCACTAACGCGCACGCCCCGCGAAAACACACGGAGCGTTCACTTTGCGGTGATGCAATTGCCCTGTTGGAACAAGTGTGGCAACGGCATGGCACCCAGTCCATTTCCTTCGGAAGTGCGACCCCAAACCAGAACTCACAGCCATCGACCTGCTGCATGAAGCCCCCCACTCAGTGAGCTGTAACCAAAATGGGGGTCTGCCAGGGTTGTCCGCAATAGCCTACAGCGCTATACTCTTATAGATGTTACGTGTACTACAGTAGTACGTTAGAAGCGGGAGGGCAAAGCCCACCAACCAAAAAAACAAACTCATTTCCTCTTTTTGGGGAATGAGCCTAGAAGCACGAGCGGCAGCACTGCGCTCTTATTTGTAACAGTTACTACGTAGTATATCAAAGTGGGCGCCCGCGAGGGTGCCCGCAGCGGCCGCTAGACAGCACCCCTTGCGATAGCGCGCGCGTTTGCACTTGCCTGGCCGACATGGGGCTGGATGGTGGGAATGAACTCGTTAGCTACAGCAAAATAGGCGCCCGCGAGGGCTGCCGGCAGCGGCCGCTAGTACAGCAAACCGATTTCCTTCCCCTTCTCTTTTGCACTTGCCTGGCCGGCCTGGGGCTGGATGACCTCGCGGCTCTCTGGGTTGGCGGGGTCGGCGGGGATGCGCTGCTCAGACAGGCGCGTCTCCACGTTGATGACGCCCATGGGGATGCCGCCGAGGCGCGCGCGCCCAACCACAACGCTCTTGCCCCAGCCAGCAAGGTACTCCTGAGAGCGCCGTGGTGGCGCGGAGCGGGCAGGCGGCGGTGGCGGCGGGGCATGCAGGGCGTAGAGGTGGTGTTAGTGCAGTGGTTGAAGGGGGGGGAATGGGGTGTTGCAGCGGGGCACTGGGTTGCGCGCAAAAGGAGCCTGCATGATGGCGCATGCACCCAGTCAAGAGGGCATCAAAGCATGTGAGCCTGGGTGCCGAACAACTGGACTACAGCGCACGTAACTCTGAATGTTGAATTACGTGTGTGTTTTGCAGAAGTGCTTCAGAAGCATGTGCATGCACAAGGTGTCCATGAATGTACACTTTGGGGGCGCCCATGCGTGTGCGCACCTGGTACGAGCCGCGGTCAAAGAAGCCGGCGACCCACGTGCCGTCGGGCGCGACGCGGCCGGCGCACATCTCGCGGGGGTCGTAGGGGGTCTTGGGGGGCATGAACTCCACCTGCAGTGCTCAGCAGCAGCAGCGGCAGCATGGTGGTAAGCGCAAGCACCCAGCAGCGGGTGGAGCAAAGACTGCCGCAGGCGACGGAGCGCGTCGTGCGTGTTGCCTGGCAGTCACAGCTGCCAGGGTCTGGCAGGCATGGTGTGCGGAACTACTGAGGTCGCAGGCCTACGGAGCTCGGTTGCGAGCTCGGGCTGCAGCGCGTGGCTTGCATGTGTCACCAGGCAGTCGTGCAAGCGGCAGCGCGCCCGCGGGCCACCAACCATGATTTGTGACGGCGGTGCGACAGCGTGCGCCAAACACGCAGCTCGTCCCGTGCGCAGCGCACGTCCAACAGCAGCACAAGTGATATCAAGCTCCGCAGCTGCGGCAGTACCCAGCGGCAGCAGCAGCAGCGGCGATGGCGGCTGCATACAGTGCTCAGCAGCAGTAGGAATGGCCATATCAACGTACCCTGCGGGTGACGGGGTCGGTGATGGGCAGCTGCGGTGGTGGGCTGGAGGCCGTCTTGGGCACGTAGCTGAGCCAGCGCAGGATCTGGGCGACGCCCTCCTGGTCGTTCTCGACCACCAGGTGGCTCACGCCGTTGGGGTGCATGACCTGCGCACATGAGACCCATTCATTCACATGTTATGAGTATCCCAGTGGCAGTACTTGGTGCGCACCAGTCACTTGTACTACTACAAGAACATGCATGGAGGTTTACAGGAACTCATGTATGGAAACGGGGGTCAGCTGCTGAGCAACGCCCAAGCTGCTCAGCAGAGCATGCGCGCACCTGCCGAGCTGGGCCTAGCTCGTGTACATCACACACAACAATACTGTACACAAACAGATGTGGGCACACAGGGGGGAGGGGGGGGGCTGCTGAGCAAATGCCAAAGGTGCTCAGCAGAGCACGCACCTGCGGTCCGCCGAGCTGGTCCTGGCTCGTGTACACCTCGCGGCCGAGCAGCTTGTTGAGCGCAGAGTAGCCCGTGAGGATGATGGGTCCGTTCTTCATCTGGATGGTGCGCTGGCCGAGGCGCACGAGGTACGCGCCGATGCCCACGCTGCGGCCCGTGACATACGAGAGGGTGAAGGCCTCGTCGTACGCGCGCGACGTCTCGCCCGCAATCATGCCCGACCCGCGCAGGTTCTCCACGCCAATGCCGTGCACCTGCGCAGCATGCGCGTGCACACCGCGTTTTATGCACAGATATTACTGAATTCATGCGCGTGCACATTGCACATTGTGTTCAGTGTGCATGCACAAAAACAACATGCCAGTGCATTCATGATGAACGCATAACGCGTGCATATTCATGCGTCATGCCCAAGCCGCGGACGTTCGCCACTCAAGTGCCGCGTGCACCTGCGCATGCCCTGCTCAGCAGAGTAGCAGCAGCAGCACCTGTGCTCAGCAGCAGCCGCTCACCTGGCCAATGATGTCGGTGAGGGCCCAGCGCGTCTCTCCCATGTGGCTGGTCTTCTCGGCGTTGACAGTGCCCTGTGTTTGGGTGTTGTGGTGGGAGGAGAGGACGGGAGTGCGGCAGTGCGCTAAGTGCGGGTGGGCGCACACCAACGCGCCACAAAAAAACCACAGCATGGGCACCTCCACCCGCGAGGAAGTGCTATGCAAGTTGACGCGTGAGTTACGCGCCCCGCTGCCTCATGTGCCCAGTACTTGCACAGGAAGAAAGGTGCTAATGCATGCCGCAACCTCAACATTGAGGAATCCCCCCTTGCAGCAACTTCAACATCAAGTACCGCCCCCCACCTCGGGCAGCGCCTGGTAGTCCTTGTCGCTGAGGTACAGGTACTTGAAGCCGAGCGCCGGGTTGCCGTCGTCGTTCCAGGCAATCTTGAACTTGGGCTTGAGGTCATCCACGAGGCCGATGCGCGCGCCAGAGTTGGAGGAGATGTACACGCGCGGGAGGCCGCGCTCGCGCGCGTACTCGCTCGCCTGGCGGAAGAACTCGTCCTCCTCCACCTGGCGTGCTCAGCAGCAGGGGGGGTGGGGGGGGAGTCAGTGCTCAGCAGCAGTTGCGGCTGTGCTCAGCAGCGGCGGCTGTCTTCAGCAGCAGCAGCAGCAAAGGACGGTGCACAGCACCAGGGGGGGGAGCATTGGCAGCTGCGCCCAGCAGCGGCAGCAGACAGCCAAGGCACCACGGCGACGGCGGAGGCAGTTGATGATGCAGGCCTGCTGAAGTGCACATGCTGATGCACATGTACTCATGCAATGGCACTATAGTCCATGCACTTTTATTGAATTCCGCTTGGGGCGCGGAAAGCCCCGTGCACATGGGGTGCGGTTGATGAAGTCGAGCAGCACTCATACCGTAGCGGTCTACAAGGTAATACCAGTGCCGCATGGCACCAAAGCGCCCAGCCCCCCGCCAACACCGAACCCAACTTAGGGCTGCGCAGCAGGACACACCAACTGCCCTTCCAAAAGGCAGGTCCATGTACCTGTGCCATGAGCACCGTGTGCCGTCAGCAGCGGCCTGCACCGCGCATGCCGCAGGTCGGTCACGGTGTGCGCGCACGCAAACAACAAACACTGCAGAAACCATTGTGCGCGCATGCGGGAGACTCACGCCAAAGGAGCCGCTCTGGAAGGTGACGTCGTTGGCGATGATGACCACCTCGCGGCCCTCGGGGTACTCGGGCGTGCGCATGGTCGTGTGCCACGCCAGCATGCCGACCTTGTTGGTGCCCACGATGCGGAACTGCCTGGCCAGCTTGCCGTTCTCCTGCAGGGGACGGGGGGAGGGGGGGCGGAGGCATTGTGATTGAGAGCAGCTTGCAGGCGCGGCAGCGCCACCCTGGTGGCTGCCAAAGGAAGGCGAAGATTGCTGCTGTTGGCACGCCAAACGTGCTGGCGCGCAAGGGGCCGCGCTGCCACTGCCACAGTGTGTGGCGGCAACAGCGAGTGTGCGCGTCTACTGGGCAGGCGGAGCAGGCACGCCAGCCATGTATCATGCTTAGCGGGCACACATGCATAAACTCCGCGCAACAGCGCAAAAATAGGGGTGCCAGGCGCAGGCGGCAGCGCAGGCCAGGCTGGCGGCGCCAGACCCCCCGCAGGAGAGACCGGCCGCACGGGTGCTAGGCAAAAGCAGCAACGGCGCAGGTACCACACGGCAAGGGGGCGCTACGCACCTGCATGACGAGCTCCTCGCTCTCAAAGATGTTGGAGGGCATCTTGGTCAGAACAGGGGACTTGCTGTTGAGCTTGAGGTCGTTGAGGAACTGCTCCCAGGCGCCGATCAGGGACACCTGTGATGGGCGGCGGCGCGGGCGGCGGCGGCGGTGAAGGGTGCGCTCAGCAGAGGGCAGCGGGAAGGCAGGCCTTGTTGCTGCTGAGCAGTGGACACAAGCCAGCAACGAGGTACTCAAAGTGAGCCGCGTCGTGTGCATGGACACATGCACGCGCCAGGCAGGTGCCTCAGGTGCTGCTGAGCACAGCCGCAAAGCCCGAGCAACAACCAGGCGTATAACCAGCATGACTATTCACAACCTTGCACTCCGTTACAAACCAAAGTAGAAGGACGATTCGCGCATTGTGCCCCCCCCCCCATGAAAAATATATCCAGCACGGCAACAGCTGCTTCTCCTGCGACAAGCAAGCGCCCCACCACACAGCACATAGCGGAAGCACCCCACACCCCACCTCGATGAGCCCCAGGAAGTCGTACGCGTACGTGGACCCGATGCGGCGCGCGGCGGCGCGCTTGATCTGCACCATGTTGCTGGTCGGGTAGGGGCTCAGCAGGCACACCGAGTTGGCGTCCGTGAGCGAGCAGAACTGCTTGGTGACGCCCGTGACCGGGTCCGGGTACTCGAGGAAGCCGTCCGTGCGCAGCCACTCGCCGCTCATGCTGCTCGCCATGAGGCGGATGGGCTTCACCTGCTGGGGGGGCGCGCGAGCTCAGCGCAGCAGCGGGGGGGGGGGCAGGGGCGTCTGTGCTCAGCAGCTCGCACGGGTGTGTGCTGAAAGTATTCGTGTGCCACAGGCAAGGCGTCTGGGCAGCTGGTCGGCCTCTGCGGTGCGTGCGGTCAGGCCTTCAAGCGCCGGCAACGTGTACCTACTGGACATGTACCATGGGGCCGTGTAGGCCAGTGTGCGGTATGAGTACTACTTGTTTGACCTTCCTCAGCCCGCACCCCATGTGCACAGGGCTTTGCACGCCCCACGCGGAGTTTACCGTAACTGACGGATTATAACGCCCCCCCACGTTGTCAGCGGCGGGCGGGGTTTCCAGTTGCTAGCACGGGGGGCGTTATGCAATGCACACACGTTGTACAGAGTACCCAAATTTGTATAGAGTACCCCCCCCCCGGTGTCGTCATTAAGGCGCCGTCAGCCTCGCGGGGGGCGGTATACAGGGTCATATGACGATGCATAACCCCCCCCCCTCGTTAAACAAGACCCCCACGTTCTTCTCTGTCAGCTACGGTAACGCAAGTAGAATGGGGCGCTCACCTCTCCGTCGTCTGCCAGCAGGCGGATCTTGACCTCGATCTCGTCGACGCGCAGCTTGAGGAGGCGCATGGCGTGGCGCGATATGAGGGAGTCCATGATCTGCGTCCAGCTCGCCACAACCTCGTCGCTGCTCATCTCCAGCTCGGGCATCATGTGAAGGAAGACGCGGCTGCTCGCCGTCGAGCTGACCCTGTGCTCAGCGGAGAGGCGGGCGAGAGCGTGCGCGCGGCAGCGGGGGGGGGGAGCTGATTTAGCCTCCCATGTCTGAAGGCTGCTGAACGCATTTGTACTCGAGTGATGGTATGTGTTGCATACAATGCATATATGTGTGCGCCACGTGTGTACTACAGTGGTATGCAGTAAAGTAAGGACACCTTGACAGCTCATGGCCCAACAAAGCAGTACCAGCAGTTTCCTTCTGATGCTAGTTTGGGTGCGCCGCCCGGCTTGCGCAGCGTCCAAGCGCCGGAGCGACAAGACGCGTGGCGCGCTGCGGGCAACCGCCCTGATATCATACAGCACCACCATATGACTCCACCGTATGACTCACTATCAATAGGTAGACACACACATGAGATGCATAGAGACGGCGCCCACCTCGGCGGGGGCATGCACGGGGGGGTGGCAAACACACGCGCCTCGCATAAACCCGCCCCATAACACACACCACCATCAATTGTGCAACAACTGCAGTAAGTAACACTGGTAGCTGTGGTGACTGAGACAGAAATAGCACCCACCTGGGGTCGAGACACCAGCTTGGCAGCTGCTGATGATGATGATGAAGCAGCAACACTACCACAATACTGGTAACTATGTTGATAGAGTTAGAAATATGTATATATACATGTATATGTATTTAGTAGTATAAATACTTTGAAATATACATATAGAAACATGCACCCACCTGGGGTCGAGCATGGCGCGCTCAAGCTCGTCCAGGGCCATGAGCAGCGCCTTGTTGGCGCCCTCGGGGCTGTATGTCTCGGCGCGGTACGAGATGGCGCGCAGGAACAGGGTCTGGGGCTTCACCTTGGGCTTCTGCGAGGGGTGGGCGGCGGCGGCAGCGGGGGGGGGGGGGGGTGCTCAGCCACTCGGAGAGCGGGCGCCACTGAGCAGCACTGCGGACCATCAGCTGTGGTGTGGCGAGCGGGAGCGGGACCCCCGCACCCCAACAGCTCATGCGCCTTACACGCGGCGCACCTTGGCGCCCTTGGCATCGCGCTCCACGCCGAGGTAGATCTGGCTGTTGCGGCCTACGGTGGCCAGGCGCTCCAGGTCATAGTTGACGCTGCTCTCCCAGGGGACAGGCATGGGGGGGGAGTGCAGCAAACGCAGGCGTGGATGGAAGCGGCGACACTTGTGAGCAGCGGCGGCGCCGGCGCGTGCGCTTGTGAAGCGCCTGCCCTTGCAGCGGCAGAGAGCGTGCAGGGCTCTGCGGCGAGAGCGCCGCACGCAGCCAATTCCCCAGAGAAGCATTGCCCAAAATGCACTAGTAGTATGTGCTTAAGTATCAAGCAGATGTGTGCACGCATGATTTAACAGCTAAACCAGCGCCGCTGAGAGCTGCAGGCCATGGCGAGGGTGCTGCATTGAGCATCGATGTGGGTGGGTGCGGAGTGGCGGCGGCAGAAGCAGAGAGCATGCGTTTCCGACACTGACCTGAGGCGGGGCAGCTCAAAGATGTAGGGGAACGAGGGGCGCATGTCGCGGCGCAGGGGGTCCTCCTTGAACGTGTTGCACTGCGGGGCGGGGCGGCGGCAGCGGCGGCAAGCATTACGCAATGGGCAGAGTCAGCAGCTGCAGTGGCAGGACTCCCACCGCGCTGCATGTGTGGCGGTGCGAGGGCTGCACTGGCGGCCACAATTGTGCGCGGCGCTTGGTTGCAATGCATCCTTCGGCCCACCAGCAACAGGATCACAACCAGCGCCTGCCCGCACACTGAGACAGTAGCTGCACTGCCACCAGCCTGCCGAGTGATGCCATGTCCGTTTTGCACACGAGCCTTCCAGTCAAGCCTCCAGACAGTGAAATAAATGACTTTGCAAGCACCACAACCGCACCCAGCGCTGGCCGTGACACCCCCCGCTGCTGCGCCACATTCCACTACCGTAACTGACGGAGTATAACGCGGGGGGTCTTGTTTAACGAGGGGGGGCGTTATGCAGCGTCATATGACCCTGTATACCGCCCCCCGCAAGGCTGACGGCGCCTTAATGACGACAACGCGGGGGGGTATTCTATACAAAATTTAGGCACTCTGTATAACGCGGGTGCGTTGCATAACGCCCCCCGTGCTAGCAACAGGAAATCCCGCCGCTGACAACACAGGGGGGGTGGGGTTATAATCCGTCAGTTACGTTACCACGCATGAACATGGCCGAGGCCCAGGGCGCCGGCCGCCGCCGCACCTCGTGGAAGCTCAGGTAGTGGGGCTGGCGCGGCGACTGGCGGAAGAGGAAGCTGACGCTGCGCACGCCGGCGCTGCGGAGGCCGTTGACGTTGGCCTTGAGCATCTCCTCGCTGCGCGCAATGTTCTGCGGCGGCGGGCACGGCGCGCACACCATGCAAGCACACACGCGCATGCCAGAGAGTACAAGGTGATAAACTTAAGTCCAAGTTTATAACAGTTCTGACGTGGGTGCCGCAGTGCCGCGCACAGAAGATGACACACGCGCCCCTCGAAATTGCCGTGCACAGGAGAGGGAGGGGGCGGCGGCGACGCGCTCAAACCAGGCATAACGAAGCGACCCTGGCGATTGCCGTCACGTCGCCAGGCTGCGCCAGCACTTAGATGGGAGCTGCGGGCCGGGATGCACCTGGGAACAGCGCGTGTGGGCCGCGGGTACACCCCCACCCCTTCCGTGGGCTTGCCACGGCCGCACGCGGCGTGTGCGGGCGCCGACAAGTCGGGTGCGAGGGACAAGCTGCTACGCAAGGCAGTTGCTGTGGCACAGCGCGCCTGCTTTCTGGCGCTGTTGAGGGTGGGTGTGATGCGGCGCGGCGGCACTGCGCACCTGCTCGCTCATGGGCTCCGAGGACAGGAACGCGGAGTGCAGGACGTTGAGGGGCTCGCTGTACTCCGCCTGGCCCTTGGTGAGCTTCTTGAGCTCGATCACCTGCGCGCGGCAGCCGCAGCCAGGAACAGAGGGTGTTGACGACAATTACAGCAGGAGGTGTGGCATGCAGGAGTAGCCGCAGCAACGTCGGTTACGCTGGGCGAACGCGCACCACAACGAGTGCGCGCCTGGTCATCAATGGTGTGAATGTTGGGGGCAGCGAAGTCTGTATAGATGGCCATCTAGCAGCCCACGATTACTGACAAGCAGCCCACCGTCACAAAACGGTTACACTGGGGGCGGGCGCACACCTTGATGGTGTCAACGGTGGCAAAGTCCTTGTAGGCGGTCAATTTTTTAACAAGCCCACTGTTACAGACAGGCAGCCTACAGTCACAAAACGGCTACGCCAGGGAGGGGCGCGCACACCTGGTTGTTGATGGTGTCGGCGTTGACGGCGGCAAAGTCCTTATAGATGGTCATGTGGCCCACGCGCACGGGGCTCTCCGCGGGCGGCGTGTCGCGGAAGCGGAACGTCCAGTCCACAGTCATGTTGGGGCCGTCCGTGTTCACCTGCGCGGAACACAGCGGCAGCGGTGCTCAGCGGCTTGCGCACAGGCGGCGCCTCGCTGAAGGGTGCCGCAGGCGGCGCTCAGCAGCTACTGACAACACCTGCTGCACCCAGCAAGCGGCGGCTGTAGCGGGCACAGCTGTGGCGAGCGCTGGCGCCGCCGCCTTGCAAACTGTGCATCGGAGGGCGCAGTGCAGTGAGCTTCTGAGGGCGTGCGCATGCTGTGGACTGGCGGCTGCACCACCATTATATCTACTTTAGTGAAGTCTTTGTAGTAATATAACAGTACGAAGCAACCACTTGTAGTATGGCGTCCATTTTTTTAGGCGCTCACCTTGAGGGAGAGGACCTTGTGGGCGCGGTACACGCGACGGATGTACACCTGCAGAGGGAGAGGGGCAGGGCCGCACGAGGGCACGAAGGCGCATCAGCACTGCCACATGCGACATATCAGCGCACGCATGCGAGCTTCAACACGAGGATCTCCCCGGTATTCATCTACCCACGCAGCCCCGGAAAAGATGTGCAAACAGCAGCGCCGTCGTTGTCAACGCAAGCGCGGGCGACTCTGCTGGCATTGCTTTCGACACTTCAACATCTACTTCAACAACATGAGGCGCTCCTCCAGAGCGGACGTGCGCACGGCGGCGTCCTCGTCGTCAAACAGAGCGCGGAGCAGACACAACAGCCCGCTTCAGGCCCACAAGCCCACTTCAACAACCAACTTCAACAAAATGAGGCGCACCTCCAGAGCGGACGTGCGCACGGCGGCGTCCTCGTCGTCAAACAGAGCGCTGAGCAGGTCCACACCCGCCGACAGGGAAGGGCTGAGGGACAGGCGGTCGTAGTCGGCGTCGCTCTTGAGGAGGGCGCGCAGCTCCGACACGCGGTTGTCAAACGGCGGCACGCGCGACTCCGTCAGGAGGCTGTCCGCCACCTGCATGGGCGTGGCAGCAGCAGCAGAGACGGCGGTGGCGGCAGCAAAGGCGGTCACGGCAGCGGTGGTGGCGGCGGCAGCATGGTGGCGGGCGGCAGCAGCAGCAGCGGTGGCAGCGGCAGCAGCGGTGGCGGCAGCAGTGGCCGCGGCGGTAGCAAAGGCGGTCACGGCAGCGGTGGTGGCAGCGGCGGTGGCAGCATGCGGCAGAAGCAGCGGTGGTGGTGGCATCGTCAACAACGGCGGCAGCGATCGGCGCGGTACTGGCGGTGGTGGCGGCAGTGCGCTGGTGCATGCCTGCCAGGTCACACGAATTAGCTGATACACCACACGTGGGGTAGGGTTGCCTATGTACACACACGCCACAGCGGCACACAGCGGCACACAGTGCTGTGCCTGTCTGCCTTCACACACTTGTGCCGTTACAACATGCCACTCTGTGAGAAATGCCGTGCGGTAGTCCCGCCGCCTGGGTCTTACACTCCATGGCCTACTGCACTCACCAGGGCCACCTCTCCGTACTCCTTGCCCTGCAGAGCAGCCAGCTCCGCGAGCGCCGACGACAGCTCGTCGCTGGCGCGCCAGTCGCCAAACCTGCGTTGCACGCCCGCACGGCAGCGGGCAGGCACGGAGTGATGTCAGCAACCGCGAACCCCACAGCCAGTCGCCAAACCCACGTTGTGACGTCAGCAACCCCGAACCCCACAGCCAGTCGCCAAACCCACGTTGCATATCCGCATGGCAATGGGGAGGCACGGGGTCATGTGAGCAACCAAGGACTCCACAGCGTCGCTCCGGTGGCGCTGGGTGGGAAGCACACAAGTCACGGTGGGTGAGGGTGCACTGCCGCACTGCAAGGGCCGCCACCATCGCCACCGCCAGCCACTTGTGGTTTTGTGTAGGGGGCCCGCCGCACAGTGGAAAGAGCTGACGCCGCAGTCACAGCGGGCGAGGGTGCTCAGCAGCAGGGCTGCAGTGCTCAGCAGCCGCGGGCGCGCCCCCACCTGTCCGACAGGCTCTGGAGGCCGCGCAGAAGGCTGAGGACCAGGCGGTTTTTGAGCGGCAGCTGCTGGTGCGACATGGCCATGCTCAGCACCTGCGTGCAGAGGCAGACACAGGCGGGTGGGGGGTGGGGGGGGAGCTAGGTGAGCGAAATGTTGCACCGTCCATGAAGCAGCAGCGTGGCCAAGGCACCCACTCGCACTGGTTACGCGGCCCTCGGCACGCATGAACACAAGTTCAGTGCACATGTCATGTGCCTGCCATGCCCGGCATGGCGCTGAGTGTCAAGTGCGCGCGGCATGCCCCGCCATGCCCTGCACTGGCACTGGCAGGCCGCCGGCCCCAAAAAACTCACATTCTCCAGCGAGTCCTTGTTGGCCTTGATGGCGGCGGCGATGACGGCGTCGCTGTTGTCCTGCGCCGCAAACTGGCTCTCGACGGCCAGGAACTGGTGTAGCAGCTTGGCGGTCTCGGCGACGACGGCCTCGGCGGAGCCCAGGGCGGAGAAGGACTGCTGCACCAGGGCCTCAAAGTCCAGCTCGTACCCCTTGAGAACCATGCTGCGGGGGGGGGGGGGGGGGGTGTGGGGCGGCGCCGATTAGCACAAGCCAAGACGAGGCAGTTTTCGCGGATGGCGGGCGCCAGGCAACGCCAATTAGCACAAGCCATGTGGAAGACAAGGCTGTTTTTGCCCCAAATGCGGCTGCTGTCCGCTGCTTCCAATACAAAACAATTCGCAGCGTGTGAGCGACAAACACAGACAGCGTTGTGAGCACGTTACAATGCTGCTGGCACCGGCTTGAAGGGACAGAGGACACCCCTTGCACACTCCACAAACACCTGTGCGCGCCGGGGCGGGCTGCCTTGGACGCCTCTTGCTGCATCTGCTCACCTGAGCTTGTGCACGATGGAGTTGGCGTCCTCGGACGTGAGGGGCGGGTTGGGGATGTCCAGCTCGCCCGCAAAGGGCACAATCTTCTTCACCTGAGCACAGGCGCGCGCACACACAGCGACACAGAAGCGCGTTCACTTCACGCAGCGCCTTCACCGAGGCGCTGCGGCGCACGCGCGGGCAGTGAGATCGCACCCGCCTTCCTTCGTGCGTGAGGGGGGGGGGTTAGTCTGGCGTGGCATTTGCCCACATGTGCGCATGTGGCATCAAACACAGTACACACACTTGCACACTACGTGCATACATGCAGCACCGTGCACGCACCTTGGAGGGGTCCTTGAGCTGCAGCGACGCAAGCAGGTCGCCGGCGCTGATGATGGAGCCGGGGGAGAGCTCGTGCGTGATGACGCCGGTCTCCGTGGCCTTGAGGGGCATGATCATCTTCATGGCCTCCACCTCTACAAAGGCCGTGCCCGTCTCCACGGTTGCACCGTTCTCCTGCTCAGCAGAGCAGGCGACAGAAGTGACGCACCAAGGTTGAACTTGTGTGTGAGTTTGAAGCGCTACGCGCGTTTGAAACCGTCTGCAGTGCACCCACCACCGCTTTCACGGTTTGAACTCTGTTGCTGCCACATCTCGTGGCCGCTGACAGGCGGGGCACGGCAGGGAGGAGGGGAGCGCCGGCGGTAGCGGGCGCAGCGGCGGAGGGCGTCTCTCACCTGCAGGTAGCGCACGACCTTGCCGGTGATGTCGGAGCGCAGCTCGGAGGGGTCAAAGATGTTAGGCAGGAGAACCGTCTTGCCGTCCAGCACCTGGGGGAGAGAGGGAGGAGGGGATAGAGCAGGGGTGGGTGTGTGGGGAGGCGGTGAGTGAGGTAGGGACTCCAGACGGCGGTATATCCTATGGCGGGCCGGCCTGCCCACTCGGACGCCCCGCTCGCCTCTCG
>JAULBY010016223.1:0-20888 GCA_032358315.1 Ophiocytium majus
GATGACCACGCGTGTGTCTGGGGTGGTGGTGGCGGCGGCGGCGGGGGTGGCGGGGGGGGGGGAGAGGGAGGAGAGAGCTGCCAGAACATCTGCGACGGTGTAGCAGCGCGCGACGGTCACGCGCGCTAGCGCCTCCGCCGCCTGTGGAGGTGGCATTTCGCAGGAGGTGGGGTAGTGGGGCGAGGGGGTGCGGTGGGTGTAGGCGAGGGTGGCGTCATGGGCACTAGTTTTATTGTACGTGGTGCTTTGGCACCCAAGGGTTGGTGAAGTGAGGTGTCCAAAGGCCGACTTCCTTGAAGTACCTGTACGAAAAATATACTACTTCTAGTGCACATCTATGCAAAACACTTTCACTACAGTACCGTAGCAATACACTTCAAATATCCCGTGTGGGCGTGCAAGGGCCCCGGTCACGCAGGAAAGAATGAAGCAATGGCACCTGCCCAGCCCCATACTAACATGCAACTTCGCACGCGCAGTCAACAACAACTGGTGGTACACGGCAACATCACAGCAGCACACTCACCGTAGGCTTCCCAAAGCGTGAGACGAGGATGTCGTTGAGGCGGCGGATGCAGCAGCCATTTGTGGTGTCAATGTACAGCACGCCCACGCGCGCCTCCGCAGCCGCCGCTGCCGCAGCCGTGAGGCACAGCTGCGTTTTGCCAGACCCGGTTGGGCCCACCACCTCCGTGACTTGTGGTATTGACAGGCCACCGCCAAGCAGCGCGTCGATGCTGCACGCCGTGTGCAAGCAGGCACCGAGTGAGAGCGCAAGCAAGGTTGAGAAAGTAGGAGTGCAGCTGTTGTGTGTGTGTGTGTTTTTAGGCGGTGGTGGCAGTATATTTGTCAGTCAGTGGCGGCAACTCAGGACAGCGCCTGGCTGTGCACAAATGTGCCTGGGTCAAGGGCGCGGTATGCCTGTGATGGCCCTAAATGCTATGGCAAGGCTCATGGCTGCGCTGCGAAGAGTGCTTGTGAACGTGCACGCACATTTCGGTGTCTTCATTTCGATGTGCTTCTGGCACTATGTGCCCTTGCGTCTTACCGCTCAAGTAGTGCCGTAACAGACATGCACAAAAACTTTGTTCCTGCGCAATGATGCGGTCCTTCTTTCTGTCTCATGGCATGAAAACCTGACTTTATGTAAATTCATAAATAATTCAAAGTGTTTTTCATATGTCCACGTGAAAGCTTTTTTAAGGGGCTCGCGTAGATCAACAAAAAGACTTTTGTTGGCAGTTTCATCAAATACTGCAAAAAAGGAGTTTGATCGTTTGTATCCTAAGAACTTGATTGAAGTACTAGTACATGCTACAGTGCTTCAACCAGTTATACTTCGACAGGATCGATACTCAAGTAATCTTTTGATGTTGTGCCGGTAGAAACATTATGCGATTGCAAACTCAACTCTCGTCCCTCAAGAGGTGGTTACGCACCTGGAAAATAGAACCAACAACGTAACATCCCCTAGGAAGTGGCAGGTAATCCGCTTCCACCGAACTAAGAATGTCACGTTTAACCTGAGAAGGACAAGGTGCCTAGAGTAAAGAGTAAAGCGAAGCTACCAGAGTACGTTAAAACAATGCACCTAGGTGACACTTCAAAGTATGGAACCAACAGAGGCGAGAGCTTCCCCTAATGCTGGGATCGGACATGTCCAACATGCACATATATGTACAGGTTAGGGTTGCGCTTCGCCATTGGGGCACCTTCGTTTCCCGCTGCTCTTGCGACGGCGCCGCATGCCGCTGCACCAGACCAGCACCAGCCCACACCGCAAATGCACACCAGCCGCACGCCTACCCACCTGTCGCACCCCAGCGCCAGGCACCCCCCCTGCTTGAGCCAGTGCAGCGTGCGCGCCTCTGCCGACTCAAAAAGGCTCAGCGGCGCCCTCCGCCCGCCGCCGCCCGCAGACTCCGCCCGCAGCCGGTCCTGCGCAGCGCTGTCGCTGAGGCACGGCGGCAGGTCTGAGAGGGCAGCGGCACGCTTGAGCAGGGCCACCTGTGGGGGGTGGGGGGCAGGCGGCAAGGGAGCACCGTGTGAGACTGCATGGCGTTCCACGCACTCACGCACAAGATGCCACACATGGGAGCCAGGTCGAGAGGTGAGCGGGGGCATCCGAGTGGGCAGGCCGGCCCGCCATAGATTTATACCGCCATCTGGAGTCCCTACCTCGTACATGGGTTGGCAACGGCGGGAGCAGCGGACTGGGAGTAGCATTGGCAGTGGCAGGATGCTGCGGTAGATGGGCGCAGTGGTGGTGGGGAAGCTGCTGCGGGTGGGTTGGTGCTGTGGCTGTGCGAGTGGTTGGGTGATGTGCTGCGTGCTGCGCGTGCAGTGCCAGCGCCGCAGAGACTGTGTTGTGAGTGCTGACCATGCTGGGCTGGTTGTGAGATGCAGGCGCAGCTGTGTGGTAGCAGGTGCGCAGGCAGATCGGCAGCAGGAGCGGTAGCTGGCGGGCTGTGTGCTGACCTGTGTGTTGCTTAGCCCCATCTGCAGCATGAGTTGCTCATCCTCGCGGGCGAGCACTCCGATCACTGCAGCAGAGGGGCGTTATGGCGCACGACCACCATAATCAGCAACTGTAGGCAGCACACCAGCCGTGAGCACAGCAGCACAAGCAGGCAGCAGTAGCAGGTGGCAGCAGCAGCGGCAGCAGTGGTGGCTGCTGGTGAGAGCAGCAGCCAGCAGGGAGGCCAACATTGACAGGCACTGGTGTTATAAGGGCTTCACGCTCACAGCAAGCACTGCACTGGCCGGTCTACGCTCGGCGCACTGTCTATGTTGCCGTTCGGCACAGGGTTGCGCACCTGAGAGGAGGGGTGGTTGCAGGGAGGCCAGCTTGGCTGTGGTGGCCTCGTCCAGTGCAGGGCCTGCTGGAGTGCTTAGCTTGTCTAGCCTCGGCATGGTAACCCCAGCAGGCACGCCTTACGCAAAACCTCTCTAGACCTGCTCCTTCACACCCAAGTCGAACTGTGGCACACAGCTGCGCTATCACCCCCGTTGCCCACTGCTGCTAAGCGCAGTGGCACTGGCAGCACCAGCACCAGCAGCTGCAGGTACCATAGGGCAACAGCGAGGGGTTCCAGCAAGCGGAGCAGTGACAATGCAACAGCAGGATGTGATGTTCCTCTCCGGCGCGATGAGGCGCGTCAACCACGCTGTGAACGGACGAGCAGCTTCCACTCAATCGATGGTGGGGGCGGGGGACAGACGGCACAGCCGACCGCCGCACGCCGCACAACGCAGCGCACGGCAGGCAGTCTGTGTTCACCAGAAGGCCCCGCAGCACTGGCGGCTGCAGCAGCCGTAAAGCGGGCTCACGCCTGTCATGGTGAGACTCATGCACATTGGTGCAGTCACACGCTGCAATGCCCGTGTGCCTCATGCTGCGACGTCGTCCGTTCCGCCACCTCCTCCGCCACCAGCCCTGCTGCTGCCACTACCTGGTGACTGAGCCATCTCTGCGCCGCCTGCTGCTGTTGCTGCCGCTACTACTTCTCCCCCCGGTGCTGCAGTCTCGAAATCCAACCAGCCCGCTGGCGGTGCTGCTGTACTACAAGTACGTTGACCTGGGTGAGGCGGGCAGGGAGGCGTGCAAGGCCTGGTACACGCGGGTGTGCGATGATGCGGGGCTGCGGGGCAGGGTGAGGGTGGCCCTGGACGGGGTGAACTGCACTCTGGGGGGTGACGAGGCCACGCTGTTGCAGCACATCGACAAGGTGCGTACGCTGGCCGCACGCTGGGAAATTTCAAGTGCTCCCTGCGAGCAGCAGCAGCATTGAGAAATGATCATGAAGCCCGCGCGTGTCTTTGGCTATGTTGTTTGAAATGGGTTAAAGTAGTCAGTGAGGTTTAGTGGACATGTGTGACCTCCACACTAGGACTGCCTTGCCTACAGAATGGCTGGAAAGTCAACTTCAACTTATTGTGATAGCAGAGTGGCTTTAAAGTCAAACCGCTCCTAGTGCCTCCCAGTGGTGCGTTAACCTGCGCCCGAACTGCAAACTTATCGGCAATTGCCACTGGTGTGCCCACCGGGCGCCAGAGCCGACCCCTTCTCCGTGGATGCCTAGTATAGCCGGTGCGCACACGCCCTTGAGTCTCCATGACTCAAGTAAATACTCGTACTTCAAAACATGCGCACTTCCACACAGGTGAAGGCGCATGCGGTGCTGCGTGGCAGTGACATTGACTTCAAGCTCAGCCCATCCACGGGCGCACTCAACGCGGCGGCGCGGCGCGAGAGTGGCTTTGACCGCCTGAGCGTGAACGCTGTCAAGGAGGCAAGTTCAAGTGCAAGTTCCCGGAACGCGCGTAACAACACTCGCTCTGTGCGCCTGTTGCCGGCACCGGCGCGGAGCATTGCATCTGCTCTGCACACCACTGGTATGCCACAAGGCGTGGCGCGCCGGCATATGGCTGTTCCATGGTCCGGGCATTCACCCCGCCACTGCTTTGCAAGCACGAGTCAGCACACAACCACGCACGCACGCCGCGCATGCGCCCTTGCCCCATTGCAAGTGTGCAGCTAGCCCAAAATTGTCGCACACCCACACACGTGCCAGCTGCCAGAGCCCCAAACACATGCACGCAATCAATGCAACTCAGCCTTCCCCACACTGTTGCGGCTGTGCTGCGGGTGCAGGTGGTGAGCCTAGGCGCGCCCGCGCCTGCAGAACTGTCCGCGCGACACGTGTCGCCACAGGAGTTTCATGAGCTCATCGCCGCTGCGGCCGCCGGCGCCACCGCTGCAACCAGCACAGGCACCACCACCAACAGCAGTGTCAGCAGCGACACGCCCG
The DNA here is from genome assembly GCA_032358315.1 of Ophiocytium majus. Taxonomy (NCBI): domain Eukaryota; class Xanthophyceae; order Mischococcales; family Ophiocytiaceae; genus Ophiocytium; species Ophiocytium majus. Next base: position 4,812 of record JAULBY010016223.1, read on the forward strand.
CCGCTGACAGTGACTCCGTTGTCAGCAGCGTCGTGGGCAGCGGTGGTGGCGGCGGCGGCAACGGCGTGGTGCTGCTGGATGCGCGGAATGGGTATGAGAGTGACATTGGGCGGTTTGCGGCGCCGGGGTGTGTGACTCTCGCGCCGCGCACGCGCCAGTTCAGCGACCTGCCGCGCTGGATCGACGGCCACTTGCAGGCGCTGGAGGGTCGGCGCGTGCTCATGTACTGCACGGGCGGCGTCAGGTGCGCATCAGTCGTGTGCACCTGTTGATGTCGGTCAGGTACGCATGCGAACGCTGCACGCTTGTGTGTGTTGTCGTGTGGTACTTGATGGTGGTGTGTGTGTGTGTGTGTGTGCATAGGTTAGTGCAGCTCCCTTGGACTAGCGCGTTGGCGGCAAACTGCAGGTGCTGAGTGGCATCGTGTGGTTAGGCGGTGTCGAGCTGGTTAGGCGGTGTCGAGCGCGCTTACGCATGGTGATGGCGCACAAAAGGCACAGAGTGTGACGGCCTTTCATCAAACCACACTTGGAGTGTAAGATAGCATCGAAAAGCTTGCACCAGGCATGGCGTGGCCATGCACAGCTGCCTCCATGTGCACCTGTCAGTCATTGGCATATGCCTGGCATTGCACAAATACAAGGTCACCAGCCGCGCGGCCTTCGACAGGCCACCGTGCACCCACACACCCCAGCGGCCTGCTCACCATGACATCCATACTCACTTCTGCTGGGCCCCAGTGAAGACCATGCGACTCCCGCATTCGCAGGTGTGAACGTGCGTCCGCGTACCTGCGCGCAAAGGGCCCCGCCTTCTCCGACGTGGTGCAGCTGTCGGGGGGAATCGAGCGCTACCTGCAGGTGCGACCACGCTGCCCGTGCGCTCACAGCATGTAGACCACCTTGGTATTGCAGCATGCCAGGCATTGGCGCGCGCCACATTTAGTATGCTGGTCACCTGTCATGGGAGGCGTTAGCCGCTGCCAACCGGTGCAGCACACAGAGCCGGCAGCGCCGCGCTGCTTTCCAGGCATGTGGTGCCTGCACTCCCGCTCATAAGCAGAGTCATTCAGTGCCGCCAGTTCGGGTTCAACCCAGCACCATGCACTGGCGTGGCCGCTACAGCGCCTCTTTCACACGCCCTGCAACATTCGCGCGCACACCAGTCTCAGTGCCCACCAGCGAAAACACTTCGCCGAAGCCGCTGTCCACCAACATCCTAATGCGCACACGCACCCATGCCACCACCATTTTTTTTCGCGTTGCATTGCCCTGACACCCCCCCCTTCTGCCCCCACGCGCACCCCTCAGGCATTCCCCGGCGGCGGCCACTTTGAGGGCAGAAACTTTGTGTTCGACGAGCGCGTGGCGGTCGCTCCCGCCGCCGCCGCCGCCACCACCACCCCGCCTCCCCCTGTAGTGGGCCGCTGCGTATGCTGCGCGGCACCCTGGGATGACTATGGGGCGCGCGCGCGCTGCGGCAGGTGTCGTGTGCTCATGCTACTGTGTCCGGCCTGCGCGCCGCCATGCGCTGCCGGCGGCGCCACGGCGGTGGGGAATAGTGGTGATGCAGTGGCCGCTGTGGCGGAGCCGCTGGAGTGCGAGGCGTGCGCCGCGCGCGCGCGCGACAAGGCGGAGCAGCGGGGGCAGAAGCAGGAGCAGCGGCGGCAGCGCGCGAGGCAGCAGGGAGCGGCGGCGCGGCAAGTGCGGGCGTGTGTGGCGGCTGCGGACTAGGGGGGACACCGCCGGCGGTGGTGTGTGGTGACGTTTATTGCTGGGCGCGTGCGGCTGCTGGAGGGCCTTGTTGAGGCACGTGGTTTTGGGGGGGGCGCTGAGTACACGCGCCTGTCGTTGAAGTTTATCGCTGTGTTTATGTCAACACGATGATTTGCCGAGCATGGTTGCTTTTGGTATGCGCAAGCGCATGTCTGCTGCGTTGGCCGAGTTGCTGCGCTTCATCTGCATGGCAGCCATTGATGAAAACACGACAGATGCCGTTGTGATATGTTCTCAGCACGATCCCAACGCGGGTGCAGCCACACACCGCAATGTTCATCTGTTGAGCATACAATGATGCAGCACCAACAGTGGGGTCTGGGCCATCGGGTGCCTAACCCCGTTAATTGGTTCCCAAACGGGCGTAGAACTGGCGCGTCGCCTGGCAGTAGCGTGGCCTAAGCAATGTGTCACATTCATATGTTCCACGCATGGCTGGTGGCTATTACATACATGTACATTTAAACACACGAGGCTGCGGCTCCACAGCCCTGGCAGCAGCGCGGGGATGGCTGCTGCGCCCGCCAACCTAGCAACCCTGAAAGGTGCACAGCGGGTGGCGCCTGCTGAGCACACTGCAGAGGACGCGCCGCTGCGGGCGGTCACCGCCCGTACACGCGCCTGCACAGCGACTGCAGCTTGTGATACCGGTCTCCCAAGGCCCCATTGGCACCACCGCCACCACCACCGCCTCCGCCACCACTGTCGCCTCTGGCCCCGCCTCTAGGCTGCGTCCACGCCGCCACAGCTGCACCACCCTCCTCCCCTCCGCTGTCACTGTCGGCGCTGCCGCTGCCGCCGCCGTGCCTCGCCGCCACCTCCGCAGCCTGCGGCGGCGGCGGCCGCCGCACCCGCCGCAGCTGTGGCGCCGCCGGTGACGCGCTGCCGCTAACTGAGTCGCTGTCGCTGCGCCCTCCGCCACCACGGCCGCCGCCGCCGCTGTCGCTGCGGCGTAAAGGCAGCATTTGGCTGGCAGGGGAGTGCCTGTGCGACCGGCGCTTGCCTCCTGCGCTGCTGCTCAGCACCTGGCCTTGCGGCGAAGGCGGCGATGGTGGGAGCGGCGGTGGAGGCGGTGGCGGCGTGGCAGGCGCCGCTGCGCTGGCGTCGGCGGCGCCGCCGCGATGCTGGCGGCGCAGCAGCCGGCTCGCCAGCTGCTCCTGTGATCGTCGAGGGCGGAAACATGCAGGTGGCGTGGGTGTGCCAACGAGGTGATGCAGCTGGAGTTTGGTGCCGCGGCAGCAGGAAGTGCGCGCGGCAACCAATGAGCGCAGCCATTTTGGTGGCGCGCCAGCAGGAAGTGCCCGGCGCAACGATTCAGCGCAGCCACTGCATGCAGAAGCGCCGAAGTAGTGATGCGGACATCATTTGGGACAGCACACGCTGTTGCGGCGATGTGTGAACGTCATTCCGCAGGTGTACATGGTCAGCGCGCACCTCTTGACGTAGGTCGGCTGCCGCGCCCGCCGCCACGAGCGCTCCCTCCAGCCGCGACACCTGCGCACGCCAGCACGCCAGGGCAACGCCAGACGACGGCCCCATGAAGTGATCTATCTGGTCATATAATCATACCAAGTAATCCACCGCCGACACGCCCCGATCAGCACCTTTGTGTGTGTGGGCTGTTGTCACGCATGGCGGACTCACACGTGCGGTGTCAAGCATGGCTGGACGGACGCGCCACAGCACCAGCCGCGGATTACCGCAGCACGGCAGTATCGCCATGTGACAATCTAGCCCATGCGTTGCAGCAGCGGAAGCTCACACGCACTGGCACACCACAACTACCGCACGTCACAGCCGCGCCCGCAAGCACATTCCCCCCAGCCCAGCCTCCCAGCGCGCTGCCAGCCGCCAGCGTCACGCCGCCGCACCTGCCGCTGCAGCGCCGCTATTCGCAGCCGGCACGCGTCCCGCTCTGCCCCCGCATCGGAAGTGCGCTGCGCCGCCGCCGCCGCCTGCGCCTGGGCCTCTGCCAGCGAGGCCTCGAGCTCAGTGGCTCGCGCCGCCCAGCGCCGCGCCAGCCGCGCCGCCGCGCGCGTCTCCCGCCTCTGCTCAGCAGCAGCGCGCTTGGCCTGTGCTCAGCAAAGGCAGGAAGAGAGAGGCGAGGAGGCTTTGTTGGCGGGGGGGCGCGTGGACAGTGTTGACAGGGTTGGGCACTGCGGACGCGGCGCTTCATTGCTGGCGTTGGTGCGGCGAGGGTTGTTCACAATCAGCACCTCGGCGTCCGGCTGAGTGCCGGTGCAGCCTGGTGCGCAACTCCGAGGCGGCGCTTCACTTCGCCCTCAGATGCGTTTTTTTCACACACGGCGCGCTCGCCCGTGAACACAGGCACTCGCCCACAATCACCACAGGGGCCACCACAACGGGAGCCGGCTACCAAAATTTAGAGGAGTGCGGAGGGTCTTGAGTGGGCGGGCTGACCCGCTGTAGGATATACTTCTGCCGTCTGGAGCCCCTATGTAGCTACCTCACAAACATACAGCCGGGCAACAGCGCCAGCAGAACCCAAAGGGCCAGCAGCCTGCATGTCACCTGCGCAATGGTGGCAGCCATGTCCTCGGCCTGCGCCTCTGCCGCAGATGCGCGCTCCGCTGCCGCGCGCGCCGCCTTTTTCAGTGTTGAAGTGACCTCTCGCCCCCGCGCCTCCAGTGCGCGCGCGTCCGCTGCCTGGCGCTCCGCCTCCGCCGCCCTGGCCTGCGGTGCTCCGCAGCAGGTGTGCACACACGAGTGGCAGCAGCAGCAGCGGTAGCAGCGGTGGCGGCGGCAGCAGCAGCAGCGGTGGCGGCAGTGAGGGGAGCAGTGAGGGCAGCAACAGCAGAAGTAGCAGTGGCAGTGGCGGTGGCAGCAGCAGCGGCGGCGGCAGCGGCAACTCTATTGCTCGTATCACACACACTCCCCATCTACATGAGGCGTGCGCACACTACGGCACTTCAGCAGCACCCACACATGCCTATCAGCGGTGCTGCGCATAGGCACACTGCACCAAAAGCAGAAAAACAAAATGTCTTCAATGTCTTTGGGCGCATGAGCATCCAAACGGTCACGGGCATGGGATGACCCACCTCAGCGGCAGCCGCCCGTTTCCGCAGGGCGCTCGTCAACGCCCCATCATCCGCTGCGACCCGCTGGGCGCTGCCAGCGCGGCACACCGCGCACGGCGCAGCAGCAGACCTGGAGGCAGCAACAGTGCCCCGCAGCAGCACGAGCAGCACCATGATACAAGTGCAGCAAGCAGAACCAGTGACAGTGATGAAAAAAAGTAGTAGTACGCGAAGTAGCACGCAGTGTGAGGACGCGTCGGCCCGCAACCGGTCCCCTTACTGCAGCAGACAGGTGCAGATGCGGTCACAGTCACCAACTGCGGTGCACCTGGCGCGATGCGACAGCCCCACACAGTGTGCACTTGCCGTCGCGCCGCGGCAGACATGTCCGCCTTGCGCTGCGCCAGCTCCTGCCGCAGTGTCGACACCACCTGGCGACGCATAGTGCGGCACATGCTGGCGTCGTGAGTGGGCATAGGCAAGCATTACGGGGCTCTTAGAGATGCGCTGTTGGCAGCTGCACTGTCGCACAGGTGCCGTGCTGGTGGTGGGTGCACGCACCTGGCCCAGGCATCCACTTCTGAGTGAGTATTGCGACACTCTTGAAGTAGTGCAGGCAGGCGTACGCCTGCTAGCGCATGGAAGAGGCAAGAAGTGCGTCTAGGTCCGTCGTGCTGTCTCCTGCTATGCTCTGCACTCGTTTGTGCAAACACCTTGGCATCACACCACAAACTGTTTTCCTCAATGGCAATGTTGCTGCAGAGCTGCTCCAGACCACCCATGTCGCATACCATCTGCACCTGTGTTGGCTGCCTTCCTAGCACACATGTGCTCACTCACATGCTCCAGCTCTCGGATGGCGCGCCGCTGCCCCTCCAGCCGCAGCCGCAGCTGCCTGTTCTCCTCAGCGCCTGCCAGCCGCTCGTGCTCCAGCTGCAGACATGAGGACACACAAGTGACAAACAGCCGCTCGTGTCAAGCAGGCGCTGGCAGGCACTGGTTGCTTAATGTGCTTCTCACACAGCGCTGCGCCTGTCACGTGAAATGAAGAGCGTCTGCTGTCAGGCGGGCGCTGGCAGCTCCTGATTGGTTTGAGTTTTGAAGTTTGTGTATCAGTCATAGAGACATCGGGCATGTGCGCAACGGTACTTGGAGTGTAAAGTTCAATTTTCTTGAAGTTGAGGTTGGAAATTAATGTTGTCCCATGGGCTGTGCACACTGCTCACGTGTGAACCCGCCAACACACCAGCAAGCAGCTCCGCAACAGAGCACACACATGGTGCACGCAGTGTCAACAAAGCTCGGGCAGGGGCACACACACGCTCAGTGCTCATGGAGGTGGTACCGACAGCTTTGCCAGAGTTGCGCAGCAACCAGGCGCCGGGTGTGAAGCGTGGGCGCCATGGTGGCGCTGCCATAACAGATTGTAAAGGTGCACACCTGTTGCGCATTGATGCCAGTGGCCAAGCTGTGCCAGCAGACAACATGACGTGACTGAAGGTGACCTTACACTTTACTGTGCAAACCGGCCAACACGGGACGCCACAGCATCATCGCGCCGCACCACCAAATGGCGCCTGTTTGCATGCGCTGCAGCACAAAGGATGCATGACTGAACGCCATTGCACTGCCGCTCAGTGCAACACACGTTCAACTCTGCCTAATGCAGACGCCACAGCACAAGCACCGCGCGCACCTGCCGCAGGTGCTCCCCGCCGCTGCCGCCGTGAGCACCGCCCTCCTCTCGCAAGCTGCCGCCGCCGCCTCCAGCAATGCTGCCGCCGCCTCCCAGCCGCGACATAAAATTCTTTGTGGGCAGCGCATATGACGGCGCAAGGCTGTCCGTGCTTGTGCGGACGGGAGTGTGTGCTCGCTGCGGTGCGCGCGCGTGCTGCTGTCGGTGCGGCGCCGGCGGTGGCGGCGGAAGCGGCGTGCCCCACTGGCTGCTGCTGCGTGGCTGGTCAAATGGTTGGTCAATGGCGGCAGGCGGGCGCTGCTGCTGCTGCCGTGGCGGCGTGGAATGGCGGCCCCAGGCAGCGGCAGCACTGGATGGTGCAGGTGCAGGTGCGAGCAGGGTGTGCTGCTGCTGGTGCTGGGGTTGCCGTTGCTGCTGGTGGTGTTGTTGGAGAGCGGCTGCAGCAGCAGCGGTGGTGGCGGTGGTGCTATGCTGCACTGCGACACCCAGGTCCCTGAACAGCTGGTTGGCGCCAGCATCGTCGTCGTCTGCATGTGTGGCATCACTGAGGGCTTGCGCCACAGCCTGAGCAGCAGCAGCCGCTGCCACTGCCCCTCCCTCCCCACTCCCATAAGAGGACAGCAAATCCAGCAGCCGTTGTTGACGGCTGAAGCTTCCCGCTATGCCGCTGCTCCCGCCAGCCTTGCTACTTCTACTGCTGCTGCCAGTGCTGTCGCTGGTGGCTGCGCTGCAGTCACTGCTGCTTCCGTAAGCTTCAGCTGCAGCTGAGGTTGGTGCTGCTGCTGCTGCCGAAAGCGGCCCCAGCTCGTTCAGCAGTTCCACCAGGTCATCCTCCGTGTCGCTGTCGAGGCCGTCCATGCTGGCATGACCGCGCTGTGCAGTGCCTCACACAACGCCTCATTTGGCTGTTGCACAGCAAGCAACCGCCAAAAATGTGTGGGCGCGTCTCCCACTTTTTTCTGTTGTGAGCAGGAACATGAGAGCACCACCTGTACCGGTGTGTGCCACTGTGGTGCGAGCATGAGGGCCCCGTGGTGGCTGGCGGTGTGCTCCTGCCTGTGGGAAGGCAGGGCGTTCTACTGCCCTGCCGTATCTCACCCGCGTGCATCCCGTGTGGCCTTGGCGGCACGCGGACATGCTGGCTCATGCGTCAGCCCGCTGCCTGCCAATGCGGTCACGCTGGCAAGGCCTTCTCTAGCGGTGAAGCCTCGTCCCTCCCTACTGCGTCCTGCCGCCGCTTCTCAGGATGCTGAGGTGCAGCAGCAGCAGCCGGACGCTGAGGCTCCTAAGTCTCCAAGCACGAAGGAGCTGGGAAAGCGGCAAAGAGGTCTGCTCCAGGTGGTGGGTGACTTTACGGCCAAGGCCTGGAAGGTGGTGCTCGTGGTGGTCACAGTGGCCAGCATTGCCATGGCAGTGGACGCGGTCATCAAGTTAAAGTCGCAGCCTCTGACTTTGGACAACATCGTGCCAGTAATGACGAACCTGCTGCCAGCCTTCGGCTTTGGTGCCGCAGGTGAGACTTGGTACCTACAGCTGGCGGGCAGCAGCACCAGCAGCAGCTTTGCATCGGCATGCTTGACATGCATGACGTCCTACGTGAACCTGCAACTGGCCTGCACACGTGATGCTGTAATGGCGGCGCTGGCATTACGCAGGCATGCATGCCACAAGTGCTGGCACAGCTTGATACCGGTGATGCCGAGACTGCTCAGACGGCAGCCTGCAACATCTGGGCGTCATCCACTGTGGCACACCGACGGCGCTGCAACAGACACGAGTACCAAAATCTTGACACAACCAAACCACATCACACACACGCAACCCAAGATGCACTGCTGCCGCTCGTGCAAGCGTCCCACCACTACTGCCATTGCCCCCCCAACCCTGCACACTACACGCACCATCCCCGAAAATGCAGGCCTATTTCGCCTTGTGGGGCTGCTGGTGCGAGTGGCGCGCGTCGCCATCACAGTGCCCGTGGTCCTAGGCGGCGCCTACCTAGCCGCGCCCTCACTTCCCGACCTCCTCAGGTGTGCGCGACTGCCCTTCTGGCACTGCAGCCTGGCCGCATCCGTGCCAACAGCGCTTCACACATCAGCCGCAGTGCCAGTATTGATGTGGTGCAGATGGTGTAACACACTGCCATAGCATCGGATGACATGGCAATGCCGTGCCAAGCAGCATGGTTTCCATATACCATGCCGCCCGCTGTGTCGGCACCCGTCCCAAATCTGCTGAGCACCTGCCGCTCCAGCATCCGCACCGCGAGCTCACCGACGACGGCAACTCTTTTTCTTACCCTGCACACGCCTGCACCTACATGACACGCAACAACTCTCCACACATCAGGCACAGTCCCGACCTGGCGGCAGGGGGACTTGTGGCGCTGCTGGCGACCCCAGAGGTGCTGGAGGTGCTCGCGCTGTGCGCGGTCGTGGGCGGGAGCACCTTCTGGCTCGCACAGAAGCTGTTTGGGCTGGCGGCGGGGGCTGCGAACGCCGCTGCGGCGCTGCGGGAGCGCGGCGATGAAGCCGGCGAGTAACAATGGTTCACGGCCGGAGTTGCGACGCGGGCGGGCGCATGGTGGGTGCTCAGCGCTTGAGCATGCGCAGCAGCGGCGGCGGCGACGGCGGCGACAGGGTGCTGCGCCCGTTTTGGTTGCACACGCACTTGTGCGGTGCAGTGCGTGCGGTCTACACGCTATGCGCACGCACCAGCGCGCACATAGTGGCGAGGCTTCTTGATGTTGGTTTTTCGGTAGCGCTGTGGCGCACGGTGGCGCGCCTGTTGGCAGTTTTGGCGCGCGGCGGCAGAGTGCAACGGCTTTGAGTGCGCACGGCGCCCCCCAGCAGCAGTGCTGCTCAGCGGTTGCAGCGCTCCCCTTGGCAAACAGCAGCATGCGGCAGCGATTGAAGGGCACGACTGCCAGGGTCGTTGCGTGGGTAAAAAGGGGGAGTTTGACGTTTTGGAATGAAATCGCAGGCACACTGTTGTGCCATTCCCAGGGCGCGCTGTGCGCACGGCGCCTAGGACAAGTGTGGTCTCAGTGCATTGTAGGCATTGTCGACAAATAAAACAGCAACAACAGGACAAGGGATTACTGCTCAGCTGAGCTCTGCGCTGCCGCTGCTGCCCGCAATGCCAGCTGCTGCAAACCGCACTGCCAGCACGGCACAGCGCAGCCAGCAACACCGTCTGGCGTGCCTGTGCACGCAGGGCTGGCTGGGGCAAGGGGCCCTTAGGAGAGAACTACGCACTCTCTCTCCTAAGACCCCCTGGGGGGGGTAACGTGTTGGGAAGAGGAGGAGAAGCCCTGTGCAGCAGGGCTTTGCCTCAAAAATGTGTAGCTGCCTCTTTAGTGTGGCGCCTCCCAGTGGGTGGTCTTGGTGTTGTGGTCAACGTAAAACCTGCGCACAGCCACGCAACACAGCGGGGTAAAGCAGCGTGCGCTGTCAGTTGCGCTGCCTAGGAGGGCCACTTGCAACCCTCCAAATGGTGACAGATGAAATACAAATGGATGACTTGTGATGTACTGCAGCATGCCGGCATGACGGGCTGCTCAGCTCAGCAGTGTGCACCTGGAGACTGCAACGCCAAGCAGCGCCTTGTGGCGCAGATAAAATTGAAGCATACGAGACATGCAGACTGAAGCATGCGCCCTGACCTGATGTGGCGTGTGGCTTGTCCTCCTACACAGCAACACAATGGGCAGCCCTAGCGTATGCTTTAGCAGCGTGACAAGCCATTTGCAACAGCCGCATGCACAGCAGCGTCTGCACAGAAGACCGCGCCAGCACCACTCACACTCGGCCTCGTGCGTCCGTGCGCTCCTCCCAGCCTGGCGGCAGCTGCGTTGTCGCTGAGGACGGAGCTGGGGCGCAGCGGGGCATGGCAGAAGAGACTGGTGAGACATGTCGGCACACCAACTGCACATGAAGGCAGTCAGGCCGCCATCCAAGCAAGAGCAGCAACAAGCTGTGTGGCGGCTTGTAAGTTGGCATGCCTGCAAAGCGGAGGCGCGAGGCGCCGCCCACGCACCTACCAGGCAGTACTTTGGTGCGGCATGGTAGCCACCATACACCAGAGTCAACCCCACGGCGACCAGGTATTCACACCGAATACAGCCCCTCTGGGTGCAAAGTGCGCATCTCTGCCCCAGACCGTGCGCAACTCCCAACAGCAGCGCAAGCAGCTCCGCAGCACACATCCCGCCTGTCCTCGGCACGAATGCGCAGCCTGCTTGCCCCCACTCTCAGCACCAATAACCGACCACCACCAACGCAGCAAGACTGTGGTCCCAACACGCGCTGCGCCCACACACCTGGCGCCGTAGGCGGCGCACCGCCATGCGCCGCCCCCCCCCCCACGCCCGGCGGCTCAGTCACCAGCTGGCCAGTGTTCAAATCATAGTACGGCTTGAATCCGGGCACGGCGCCTCCCCCCGGAACCGCCACTCCCACCGCAACGCCCCCCGACGCCGGCGACGTCACGCCCGCCGCGCCTGACGGTGTCACCAGCCGTCCGCTCAGATCATAGTACGACTTGGGCGCTCCCGCCGCTGCCGCTGTCGCCACCGCCACCGGCGCCACCGCCACCGGCGCAGGCTGCCGTGGGTACGACGGCCCTGCAGAAACTGTGGCGGGGGATGCAGCGGCGGGCTGCCATGCGGCTGCCGCTGCCGGCGCCGGGGCGGGCTTGCCGGTGCCCGTGGGCGTGCCTCTGGGCGTGCCGTCGAGGCGCAGCACCAGGTGCACCTCGCCTGCGGGGCGGCCCTTGGAGTCGTAGATGGCGAGCCATTCGTCCAGGATCTGCGGGGCGCGGTGTGTGTGGGTGTGGGTGCGGGGGGGGTGCTCAGCGGCAGGCGTGCCTGGGGCCGCGCTTTTGTGCGCTGGCATGGAGTGCAGCTGGTGGACTTGGCGCAGGCGGGACATGTGGAGTGAGGGGCGGTGAGGGACCGTTGCTGCCGCTGGACTGGCATGTTGGGTGTTGCTGCAGGGGGTGGTGGGGGCTGTAGACACCAAACCCCACCCTTTGTGGGAGCTGTGAGTGCGCACTGTCTAGCCGCCTGCGACCAGCGCTTGCTGCCACCTGGCGCACCTCATGCGCAGTGGAAGCCACAGCACTAGTAGCCCCACTACGACACGCACAGCAGTTGGAAAATTCAGGAGCAGTGAAGCACATGGGCAACGCCACATGGCACCTCAGAAGCCATCTGCACAGGTTCCTGTGCCGCGCCACGCACCTCTTGGGATCGCAGGCTGGCCAGCGCCTTTTTCCCGCAGCCAATGCTGGCGGAGTTCGTCACGTTCTTGTTGAGCACCTCGAAGTACAGGTAGTCATTCATGATGCCGCCCACGTCGAACACAAACTTTTGGTTCCACGTGGCGCGGCTGCCGCCGTCATTGTGAACCTGCCCAGCCACAGGGGCAAACGGAGTGCACGCGTGCGGACAGCCCAACTTTGGTGTCAACGGTGTGCAAGTGCAAAGCAGCATTGCTGTGGCGCGCCAGCGCCATGTGAGCTGCAAATGTGGTCTGCGCACGCTGCGCAGGGGGGGGCACAGCGCCCGATGCTGCCGCCGCTGCGGCCTGTTGGAACTGCCGCGAAACAGGGGTACGGTCGACGCACAATAATGTCGTGAGAATGGGTGCTGCGGCCAAGTTTGGGCGATGAGCTGGTGCTGCTGTTACCTTCGTTTTGGAGACATCTGTGCCACATCCCGCCCACACCTTCAGGTACGGGTCCTGGGTGCCCAGCTGCGGAACGCACGGGCACACACACACAGCAGAACGCGGTGTGTCATCAGGACGTCACACACGTTGCAACGCAACAGCGAGCGCACACAGCAAGCACAGTAACTGCATGCAGGCCATGGCAGCTGGAGCAGCAGCGACGTGGGGCAGCAGGGGACACGCAGCAGGATGGAGACCTGCGGCAGCCACACCCTGCCCTCCCCGCCAGATAGGGGTGCGCGTGTCTCCCGGACCTTCGCAACTGAAAGACCCGGGGGACCTGTGGCCTAACACCCAGCCCCCACGGACGAGCATCTATGTATACCACCTGCCCCGCCGCGCCAGCCTGGAATCTGTAGCTGCCCCAGCAGCACCAATTAAGGTGGAAACGCACTGTATCGCTGCAAGCAATGTGTGTGTTGACAATTGCGAAATTGCGGAAGTTGCGGCAGCCGGCCCCCGTCCCAGGACATGCTGAGTCTCACCAGCTGGGTATTCTTGAGCTCCCTTGCGGCCCTGGCCTCCACCGTCAGGTAGGCCGTCGTCAGAGCTGCCATTTCCTCTTTCCTCCCCCCCGCCTACCGCGCCTTCCACAGCAGCACGCGCTGCTCCCTGCTGAATGGAGCACACTCACTCACAAAGCGCGTCGTCGCGGCGGGCCCAGCGCTCCACCCGGAAGTGGCAACGCCGCGGACCGTTCTGCGGGATTGTTCCCGGCGATGTCTGAGAGCTGCTGCAGCTGTAGTTTGGCGGCTGTCTGGTCAGTGGCGGCGGGGGGGGCAGCCTGGCTAGCAGACACAAGGCAGCTCGCCTCCTCTGCTGCACAGCTCGTTTGGCTGGACCAGCAAGTGCCAGCAGGTCCCGCTAACTCAAAGCTGCAGCTCTGCTGGCCATGCTGAGAGGGGATGACGAATTGTTTGCCCTGCTGGACAGCATGGATCGAGCAGCGGACCCAGCACCACCACCACCACCTGCATCTGGCAGCGACGCTGGCAGGGGCAGCAGCAGCAGCCCCCCATCTGGTGGTGCAGGCAAGGACAGCAGCAGTGGAACCAAGGAGCAGGAGCAGGAGCAGCAGCAGCCACACGTGAAGTTCGAGCCTGAGCGCGGCTGGAACGTGGCCGTGTGGAATCCCCACGTGTGCAAACCGGATGCTGCCCTCGAGGGTGCCACGTCCCGCTCCCGGGTTGCTCCTACAACCCCTCAGGTCCGCTGCGGCATGAGCTTGCTAGTTATTCATTGCTCACTGTTTGATGCCTCAAGTTGAAGTTGACTGCTGCTGCACTGGGTGCCTCTCATCATATGCACAGCGGGTACTCCATGTACAGAGTGCACGAACTTGAGCCCATTCCGCAGCTGGCAGGCAGGTGCGGCACTGCCCGTGACTTGTTGGCATGACCCAGGTACACTCTTGCCCCTTGTTGGCCCCTGTGCGGTGAGCAATGCCCCCCAGCAGTCTCAGCACAGAGCAACTCCCAAACACTCATCATCTACTGTTTTATTTCAAACTCATTGGCCCAGCCGCCCACATTCCAGTGCACAATTTCAGTAACCTTGCCATGCGCCGGTGCTCCGCTGCGGCTGCCATCAGATTGAGTGCCTGCGGCAGCAGGCCCTCGGCATGCTGCGCCAGCGCTTCACAACCATTGGCACGGAGCTGGGCCTGCGCCTCAAAAACGAACTCTTCGAAAAATGGCAGGTAAACACCCAGTCACAACGGTGCTGCACCACACTTGCTCGCATATGGCGTGCACCAACAGCGGATGCACACATGTGGTGCAGCATGTGCGCTGCCCACAGACTCTGGTGCTGTCTGCAAGCGCAGGTCACTCGAAAACGTGGCTGCGGCAGCACCCGCGCGGTCGCGAAGCAGCAACCCGCTCACGCCATCCACTCAGCCCGTCGCGCTGTGCTGAAGTTCCTGAACGCACCCGCACAACGCACCATGCATGTGCCCACCGCCCGTCTGCCTCCGCTACCACTGCCTGCGCAACCACCTCCAATACCAAGAAACATGCGTACATACACCTAACAATCCATGACCGCTCACTTGAACTACAACCATATGCACAGTTTGGCCAGAAGGCGCGGGAGCTGCGGGCGCGGCGCGAGGAGGCGGCGGAGGCTGCGGAGTCCGGCGCCCCCCCCCCACCCCCCCCCACCGGCGATGACCCCCTGCTGCCGCGCGGCGTGTTCCGCGATAAGGCGCTGGCTGCTGAGCTGCAGCAGCTGGGGGCGGAGCCAGATGCGGCGGCTGCGGCGGTGAGGGAGTTGGGGCGCACGGCGCGTGGGGCGCTGCAGGTGCGCTGGCTGTGGGCCCCATGTGATGTTTGCATGCATAGCGTGTGAGTAGGGCTGCCAGAATCGTGATTTTTTTCTGCAGGACACGGTGATTGTCACGTTGCGTGATGTGCAAGCGGCAATCGTAATTGTAAAAAGGGTATGAACCGTGAGGTAACGCAAGTTCTGCATGAAGTGTGCATGGAATACACCAGACATTGACGTGCACCTTGCATGTGTAGGTGTGACGTCTTGTCCCTCGGCAGTCACCAACTCGTTTTGTTTGACATCCTCAATGGGGCGGGTACGTTACTTCAGCAGCCACTCACAAGTACGCAAGTACTTCACAGTGGCGCTGACTTGAGCTGTCAACGCAAAACAATATGGGGGAAGAGTCACTGTTGATGGCAACAGGAGAGGTACCGAAGTACCTGACCGGGGTGACTGCTTCGGGAGCACAGGCGGTGTGTCTCCACGGTCTCCACACTATTGTGCTTGCATTACACGCAAGATAACATGTGAAGTACAGTACACACACTGTGTATATCCAGCGGGGCGGGGCCCTTCAACGAAGCAGCACGTCTGCTCGGTAGCAAGTATGTTGCAGGCACATGGCTGTTGTACAAAGGATGCACAATGTCCTGTAGTCACTAGGCGCCGTGCGTCACGCGCGTGGGTCCACAAGCGCCTACTGCTCAGCAAACACAAATCACGGGTCTGTCACAGACCACATGATGGTTGTACAGAAAATGTACAATGACCTACTTCAAAAATTTAAACTGTTGGGCGCAGCGTGTCGCGCCCGTGGCTCACCAGATCACTCCTGTTCGGCAACACCAAACACAGTGCTGTATATGTACTACTACTAGTATTACCTCGTACTTCAGAAGTACTGCTAGCATGTACGTTACGGTACGAGTATGTGTGTATGGGGCCCGCATATGGCTGGGGGGCTGCCACATGCCGGCATCATCCATTGTACCTGGGTGGTTGCACGCCCACAAGTGCAGTACAAAAAAAAGACGGCTATGAGCGTGTGCACGCATTTCCAGCTAGGGCCTGAATGAATGGAGTGGATGCACTCAGGGCGGCATCAACCCTTTCTTCTGCGCAGCAGTGTTGGGATTGGTCTTGCGCCACCCCATTTTTGCAGCTTCAAGTTCAGCTCAATACTGGGAGGGGGCGGGAGATAATTGGCACGGACACCTCTGTAGGCATAAGTATAGACTTGTACACACCCTTCAGTAGTAGTAATGTACATGCGTGCTCATGAATCGCATGTATAAGTGTGCTATACACGTATACAGGCGTGGCATGGTGGTGACCATCCAAAACGCCAAGGCCAAGGCGCCCATGCGTGTGCATACACACATACTTGAAGTATGTAGCTTTATTAGTAGTTGGCATATACTAGTAGTTTTTCGAAGTTTTTCCAAGTACAAGTGTTGCCATACTTCTTGTAAAAGTGGACGCACACACTCTGAATCATCCCTAGCCCTCAAGGACACTGACCGGCGCGTGTAGGTGTGGGGGCTGTCTGGTGCTTTTCACCA